>JAQFVV010006470.1:837799-1157799 GCA_028023455.1 Epiperipatus broadwayi | reverse complement strand
CATTTCTTAACATATATCTAAATCATTATTAATCATGAATAAAATAAAAATATTTTAAATTATTAATTCTCTCTTATTATTATTTCTTTAATGTAATGAATACAATAATAAGAAATAGAATGTAATCTTTCCCAATTATAGTTTTCAAAAAACTTAATGATATTCATAAAAAGTTAATACAATAGTGTCAGATGTTCCTCAAATTCACAAATGAAAATTGTTAAAGTTGCAATTTTTAATTTCTTGGTTCTTATACATTAAAGAAAATATTAGGATATCTAAAGTAGATGTTTAGTTTCCTCTTTGTATGTAGATTTCATCTTTGTTAATATAAGGCTCCTTTCACATATATATATATATATATATATATATATATATATATTACTAGGCAAGTGCATTTTATATATCCCATGATAAATATGTGTTCTACTCGCTCTGAATTGTCCTTACATAATATAAAGAACATTAAATTTACTTGAAATTTTTGTAGACATGTTTTTAAAACAAAGTTTACAATTTAGAACTCAATTAGAACAATTTTTTATATAATACAAAAATATATTCAAATTACTTTCTTAAAAATAATATTAGAAATTTCTTCTAATAAGTATTAAATCGTTCAAAATATAGATTTTATACTATACATTGTTCTTTTAAATTGAACACAGTATAAGTTTTTGCAAGGATATAGCTGACAGATTAGAATCCTTAATCTTCTAATAAATTTTTTTTTCATGTCTAACTGCATGAGCTTTCTGAAGCATATCATATTCTATATTGTTATAGCAACAATTCGATATTAAATCACTAAAGTCAATTTCTTTTCTTTTAATTTGATAAACTTATGTGAACCCAGAGGTCATTACCTTGTCAACTGATTTTCTCTCAACAATGATTTTTTTCAATTTTAAAGAATGAAAAATACTAACTACTACATTATATATATATATATATATATATATATATATATATATATATATATATATATATATATATATATATGTATATATATATATATATATATATATATATATATATATTATAACTACTCTCCCAACACCACACATATATATTCCATGAACTAAATGCCCGAAAAAGTTAGTTCTATTAATGAATAGAACAATATAATATAATATATAATATAAAATTATTACTAAGACTCTATACTTAGGTTATGTTCAGCTCAGCTCAGTGGGAGGCTGTAGGCAGTTCAAAAGATATATAATAATAAATGAATAAATGAAGAAATATTATAAAACATTCGATATATTGTAAATTCCTTTGTTAATTGATTGTATGATAAAGAATCATAAGGTTTACTTAGTACAGTCTATGAAAAACATACTTTAAACTTAATTTCTTCCTTCATCCAAGTATAACATATATCAGCTTACTATAATTATATTGGGTAGCCAAAATTGTTACTTGGCATATCATAATTTGAACATTTATTCTAATGCCAATCAAGAAATAAATAATAAGATCTCAGGGAATTTAATAAACACAGTTGAATTAAATAAACTACATTTCCCATAAGTTATAATTATAAAGTATGCTAAAATATAATAAAACAAAGTGACTAATATTTTACTGTGTTTCAGTAATAAGATCATGACAGAGATAGGGTATTTTAATCTCATATCATCATCTAACGAATATACTGATTTGGCAACCTTTCTAATACGTTTATCAAGTGGCAAATACTCTTTATAATGTTTGGAGTAAGAAATACAATATTGTCAGGACACTAGCAAATTTAATATGATAACTTTAAAATAGTATATCTGTTTTATAATAGATTTATACAATGTGGAGATGTGGAAATGGTAATACGATTGCTTATACAAAAAAATAACTCACGACACAGTTGTTTTAAATTTAAATAACTAAATATTTCATTTATTACAAATAAACAAAATAAATTGGGATGAACATAATATTTACAAAATAGGTCTTCGTTTTTATAGACCTTTAAATTATTAAATAAATCTTTAGCATCAGTTTGGGATTCTATTATCTAAACAAACTAATAAACTTAAAAATCCCGACTTGGAACACATACTTGCTTAGATGTTTTATCCATACGACAATGAATAAATGAAATATTATATTATTATCACAGCAAAAAATATATAAGTACTTGCGAGAGGATATTACGGTTGATTGACAAAATAAATCAAACCATTAATCTTTGGCTTTCAGCAAAACAACTTTCTCTAATTGACTAAATAATAATTCCAATTCCTTATACATTTCATACATAAAAATCATGTTTATTCGATGATTAATTTTTACTAAATAGATACATTGTATTTTAAAATACTTATTTCCTCTTTAAATCTTAATGTTTTATATCTTTATTAACTGAATTTAGTATATTTCCGAGCATTTTATTTCTCATTTTTATATTTCATAATTCTATACCTCAATTCATGATATTATTTATATTACGCGTGTGTGTACGTTCCAGCAGCAATATTATAAAACAATCTTTTCTGTAAACTCTCCCTTCATTAATTAAATATCACATAATTAATTTATTTCGAACAATGTCGTAAATCCTCCATAAAAATGACACTAGTACTACATCCAGAATTAATCTAACAATTTGTCTAACCACTTTTTAATTAACACAAAGCTATATTTTATGATTTTACATACAACACGTTATAAAGGGCATATACATGAGGAGCAGATAAACATCTATTGAACACTTCTACCAGAATTCACCTAATTCCACATATACCTTTGGTGGAGAACATCTACTCAACACCAAGAATCCAAGAAAAACGTCATATCACTTCCTAAGCATCATTTAATCATCTTTTAACAATAACTCCTTTACTTCTAAATACATTATTTGGTGGGATTTTAAATTCCACAACACCAGGACCCTAAGAACATCACTTCAAAAATATCATTAATCATACGCATATAAAATAAACTAGGCTCTACTCATGGAAATTATTAACATATATTAAATAAGCAAGATCTTTTATCCCTATAAATATTACAACACAGTCAGATTTCTTTCTATTATCATAGGTTCTAGAATATTGAACCTTATAAATACATGCTAGCAGACAAATACCTACAGATAATACATCAATCTGTTCAACTCAGAAAATATGACACTGTACGAATTTATGCATAAAATATTCACAAATTATACTTTATCACACAAATATTACAATTGTCCAAAACAAACACACTCTCACGAACAAAAATATATATAACATTAACCCTAAATTACGCAATAAGCAGGTAATATGATAATTAAATATTGCATTAAGGAATAATTTTTTTAATTTAATAAACTTTAGATTACTTTTAAGATTTAATGCTTCTAATTATTATGAACGATCTTTCTTTTATGTTTAACAAGCTATTTTTATTATATGTTCGTTAATTCAAAAAAAAAATAATAATAATAATAACAATAATAATTCTCACTTTAAGATAATAAATGCAAAATGAATGTAAACCTCTCTAATAATATATTATTAAAATTATTTATTTCATCCTCGTAAAGAAAATAATAAGACCTATTTGAACAAAATCAATATTTTTACCGGCATACTACTTTTTTTTTTTTAAGTAATGCATTTTCCGAGACGGTCTTGAAAATCAAAATAACATAGATTATAACATAAACATAATAATAATAAAGCTTCTCTATCCATTATATACATTATATGAGTTAAGTAATAATAAAAAAAAAAGATAAAAACACAAAAGTTATTAGTTTTGTAATCTGAATAAAAAGTTCATTTGCCAAGCTTCCTCCGGGATATTATAATAAACAACGTAGGACACATTCCAAACCGACTTTAAATTAAATGCACTTCTGCAGTATAACTTAAAAAAAAGAAATATATAAGTTTAACTTAAATAAACCCACTACTTTCCAATATTCATAACATATCCATTGAGATACCAAATCACAAGCAGTTAATTTCTCCTTTATTATACTGAGAAATATATGATATTCCTCGTGCCGTTCTGGGTTAAATATGCAATTGTCCGTATTATTTTGAATAGCATTTTCCATTTTAAATTGTCTTTAGTAATTCCATGATTAATAATGCTTTATTTGATATTCCGTTTTTATTGAAGAAAACTAAATTTACCAGCAATTTTGTCCATCAAATTCAATTCAAACAGAAGTAGTTATATTTTATTTCCTTAATTTATAAATGCATATTAGCTCCAGATATATATCCAATGAATGAGTATTGTTATCTAATTACGAAAAATTTAAACATGGTATGCTCTATCAAGATAGACACATCCTTAAGTCTATGTATAATCCTCTGCAAGAAATAGTACGGAAAATAGTGAGCATAATATGTATTCTATATAACAGTTCTGCACACGTTTTCCATATATCAAAAAAAAAAAATGTTTCTTAATGATAAAATAATAATACTTATGGGAATCATTCTTATTTAAACTGAAATAAAATAAAATAATATAGACTGCATGATATTAATATACATCTTTACAAAAGCAATAGTGGCGAAGAGATTAGTTTAAAATGTTTAAATTGAAAGAGAATGCAAAACTGAGTACCTCGTTAAATTTAGTGCTGCATATTAAAAATAGCTCCTTCCATGATATATTTCTTATAATCTGACTTCAGCAATTAACTTTAGTTGTTTGAAAAATATAAGCCACTGTCTTTTTGGTTCTAATTCTTTACAAAGCTTTTTTTTTTTTTTTTTACATACTGGAGATCTTTGTTACAAGCTGTCTCTTTAGCAACAGTTCATTTGCATCTCCTTAACTAGCTTACTCCCACGCATTTTTCCAGCTCTGCTAATTACATATGCAAAAAAAAAAATCTTTACAACAAAAAAAAAAATGATTTTGATTTTCAGAATTAAATGACAAAAAAAAAAAAAAAAAAAATACAAATAATTAAAATAAATATCTTTTACAAACTTAAAAGAAAAATCAATATTAATTAACCATCAAATAAAAATGATTAATAATTAATTTAATTTGTAAAATAATTTATTGATCTAACTATCTATTAATTATTGGAAAGAAATATATATTTGTTAATTATTTAAGATAACTACTGTAATTTAAATATTTTTATTGTGAATGTACTATTGTTTGCTATTATTTAAAGGATGAAAATGAGATGAAACCTAAGGCAAAATCAACAGGCATACACATGCATGCACTACAATCTAAATATTGAACTACCTTAATTAAATCTAATCAAAACTGCTATTAACTGTTGACAAAAAGGATACGAATTAATAAATAAAGGATTTTAAAACCATTCAACTAAATATTACACTAACATAGGATCACTTTGCATTTTTCCAACAAAATATATCAATTTCATTAACAAACCACGCCTCTTCCTTACATTATATACCCTATTAACCACAATAATATTAATGAATACTTATCAAGTGGTCAATAAACTGCATAACAACCCATATCTAAACCTTAAATAATCTTGTTCAAAAATTTTTAAAATTGTAAGGCTATTTCATTTTTTTTATAATACAATATAGCTATTTAATTAAGATACAAGGTCTCTTAAACCCTTGTGCCCATTCAGGTGGTCACATATATATATATATATATATATATATATATATATATATATATATATATATATATATATATATATATATATATATATATATATATATATATACTCCTACATTTCCCCTCAATTAAAATAAACTAAAATTTATTTTAATTCATCTTTGTTATCATTTATACATTATTATAATACTTTTTTTTTTCATTTTCCCTTTGACTTAAGATTGTAAATTCCTCATTAATTATTAGAGGGTAAAATGATTATTAATTATTATATTTAATAATAATTAAATTGTTTTATTGCCAGTTGGGGTTTTGTTTTTTATAATGTCTTAAATATTGTATGTCTTATATAATTTGTTTTGATCAAATCATAGATTAAATATACTGACTACTTTATTTGAAAATTATTACCTATTAAAGTTAAATAATGTAATAGTTTTTTTTTGCAAAAATTATATAGATTACTTTCTTTTTATTCACTTATTTCAATTAATTTGTATATAATGTATCCTTATCAATATGCTAGGTATTTGGAATGGTATATCAAAATAATTATATGGTAGAAAACCTGATAATTTTATAACTAAGTTTTAATTAGTTAGTTTATTAATGTTTTATGTATAAATTGATTTAAAATGTCAATACTGCTCCTTATCGAGATTACTAAACTATCACTGACATCCAATAAATGAATTTACATAAACTTATTTAAAGGTTCCAATCCTATTCCTTAATTTTGAGACTTACTATATTATCTTTAGCATTCAATAAATATATTAGTTGGAATTCATTTGTGAACTTGCCAACCTATAAGTACCCAGTCTTCTGTTTCCATATTAATGATATGATCCATCTTAGTTAGACACAATTATATATTGTATTTCCTTCTCTTTCATATTTTAATTATTTACATTTCTTCCCTATAATCCTAATAATGATTACATGATTTTGATATTACCTAACTTATGGTAATTAATTATTTAAGACAATTATTATTATTTTTCCTCGATAGAGCATTATAAGTACCTTGTATCTCACCATCACAATCTAACCAGTATGCATTTGGTCCAGCATTCTTTATAATAGTACATGGTCTTTCATAGGTATTACAAAATTTATGAAAACTGAAATTTTGTAGATTAATAACATGTGGAGTCTTTAAAAATATTTTGTCACCTATTTTAAATTGATAATTTGACTTGTATGTTTTTATGATGTTTTAAGCCATTTGTATCATTCTTTCTAAAGCTTCTTTTATATCCTTTTCAATGTTTATGTTTAAATTGAATATTTAAATAATATTGGTATATTTTGTTTTAATTGCAATTTAATGGATGTGAACCCAGTCGACTTGTTAGCACTCTGATTTATATAATTTACCATATCTGTTATGTGCTTTACCCACCCCTAGTGATTATCTTTCAAAAAGTTTTAAACAAATGTCCAAGTTCCCACATCAGGACATTCACATGGGTTTGATTGAGGATTTTTATAGAAGTAAGCCCATGTTTTATTTGATGTTTATTTACCCATGTAATCCATTCTTTGGATAGGAAGCGTTTATCTTGATCAGTTAAGATCATCATAGGTTTCCTTATCATTTCAAAATGGAGAGTTTCTAATACTCTATTAGTATATATAGTATTAGCTTGGGGTAATGGATAAGCAGTAAGAAATTTAGAGAAGAGATCATAAGCTACTGCTAAATATTTTTTTTATTAAATGGATGTAATGGTTCATAGTAGTCTATAGCTAAGATGTCATTTGTACTTTCTGGAATAATAGAATATATTGAACTAACATTATTTTTATTTACTGGTTTAGCTCTCAAACATATTTTACAATTTTGAATTTCATTCATAATATATTTATGTATATTAGGCCAATAAAACCAATTCTTTATTGTTCGTTTACTTTTATAGACACCATAATGCCCATATAAACAGTGGATATATTGTATGACTGGATTTTTTTTAAATTTCAAATATGACTACCCCCCCACTCATTTAATTATCATTAATTTTATATTTTAAGACCATATTATCTATGTTTTATAATTTAAGATTACTGTCTGTATACAAAATTTCCTCTTTATTTAATGTTTTAATAATCAGCATTAACTTTTTTATCTTGGTTTTGTAAATTATGGATATTTAATAAATCGTTCTCTACATTTTCATCAACTATCACGTCAACATTCATAATGTAGGCATTATCTGCACATAAAGGTATTGTTCGGATTTACATGCATTTCGACTTAGTGCATCAGCTACAAAAATATCTGATTATTGACAGTATTTAATTGTATAATTGAATTCTTGTAATAACAGAATCCATCTCACTAATCAGGAATTAGTCAAGTAGCTGTGATTCAAGAATTCGAGGCTTTTGTGATCAGTTATCGCTATCACCTCTGATCCGAGAAACATCTGTCAAAATTTTTTGAAAAGCCCACACTTAGCTAGGGCTTCTTTCTCTGTAATCGTATAATTCAATTCTGGACCTTTTAATAGACGGCTAATAAAATAGCAGACCCCTAGTTGGTCATCCTCTTGAATTTGAGATAAAGTTACCCCTAATCCATAACCGCTACTATCTGTTTGTAAGATAAATGGTTTGTTAAAATCAGGAAAAGCTAATATAGTTTGCTTTAAAAATCCAGCTTTGATTTTTCAAATGCATCATCTACTTCCTCGGTCCATTTCAATTTCTCATCTTTTCTAATGAGTTTTAACAATGGTTCCATGCAATCAGAAAATTTTCGGTAAAGACGATTATAAAAATTACATATTCCTATAATTATCTTATTTGTTTTTTTTTGTGGGTTTAGGGAAATTCTGTATAGCACTAATCTTATCCGGATGAGGTTTAATCCCATTATGACCAACAATATGACCTAAAGAAGATCACTTACATTAGATACTAAAGTGCATTTCTTAAAATTCACTTTTATTCCTTTGTCAGAACACTCTTTATAAAACATTTCTATATGTTGAAGATGTTCTTTAACTGTAGTTGATGCAATTATAACGTCATCTACATACATTGTTACAATCTGTTTTATATCAGGAGATAAGGTTTAATCTAAACAACGAATTAAGGCAGCACTACTATTGATCAATCCAAATGGCATCCTATTAAATTGGTAAGTAAATCCTTTATACCGAAACATTGTGTATTAGCTATCTTCGGGATGGTCTATCTGCCAGTAGCTTGAGTCAAATCAAGTAGAAAATACTTTCTTGTTTCCAATTCTCACGAATAATTTGTGTATGGACAATGGTATATTTTTTGTCAGGGACAGTAATTTTGTTTAGTTGTCTAGCATCTAATCAAAATCTCATCGACCCATCTTTCTTCTTCACCGTTACAACTGGATTACAGTACGGTGAAGAGCATTTGGAAATGATTTTCCATTCAAGCATTTTATTAATTTGTTTATATGTTTCTTCTCTATGTTGTTAAGGAACAGGATAAGATTTGGATTGAAATAATTGATCATGAAATAATTTTATTCTTTGCTGAAAACCTTCAATAACTCCTGGTATTTCTGAGAATATTATATTATATTCATTAATAATAGTTTGCAATTTATTAACATTATCACCATCAATTAAATTTGATTCATCAATTTTTGACATTACAAGTGTTTCTGGTACGTTTGACCTTATACAATCAATTTCAATCAGATCATACTTTGGAGACAATGTTATCTTTAAAACCTCATTATCTATATTAACTATCTTATTTTTAAAATCAATCAAACATTTGTTCCGATTGAAAGTTGTTTGATTAATAATTAGTTTGATTCAGATTTGCTTTTGAATTAATTTTGCCCTTCTATTGTTAGCTAGGGTAATCTGTACTGATTTTTAGAGATAATGTTTTAATATGTGGATTTTTATCCATCAACATTTTATAAAGTCATCAGATATTACATATATTTGGCTACCACTATCTAATAAGGCTCTAATTTGCAAATCTTCAAACCTAATATTAATTAATGGACAATTTTGAACAGCATATTTGGGCTCATCATCTTCCTATGAGCATATTATGTTAGTGATTTGTTTAACAAAAATTTTATTTGGTTACCTCGTTTTAAATATGGGTCTTTGAGGATATTAACTATTTCCGAAGACCCTCTTTAATTTAATTTTGCTGTTGTTTTGGGTATATTTGTATTATACCCTATTTTTACTTTTGTTTAATCCACTAATAGATGCTATACTATTAATTTATGAAATTTGATGGGTATCAGAACTTAATTTAACTTCTGCTCTAAAAATCACTCTTATTTGTTTTACTTTGCGAATGATTAAAAGTCTTATGTTAATATATATATATATATATATATATATATATATATATATATATATATATATATATATATATATATATATATATATATATATATATATATATATATATATATATATATATATATATATATCAAATCAAAACTACCCCAAATCTAAAATTAAACCAGACCAGAATAAAAATAATATTAAAACACAACCTAAGGTTTCACTGCTACAAGCAGACTTCTCAAGTAGTAAAGAAATAATAAAAAAAAAAACACACATTACTATATACTATTAAAAACTACCCACAAATCCATTCACTTCCCATCCACCCTTAATATTAAAAGAACTCTTAAATAAGTTAATTGCTTCAGAATCATAAATTTTCAATAATAAAGACTCTTTAATTCTTCTTTTGATTTCATTTCTCTCAAAGAAGACAACCTTAGCTTCATCAAAATCAATAGTGTGGCCTGTATCTTTTTCATGGACATACAAAGCAGAACTAAGATATCTATTTTTAACTCTACTTTTATGAACCTTTACTCTTTCATTTAAACTCAAACTACTCTGACCTATGTAAACCTTCTTACAAAATAAACAAGGAATAAAATATACCACACCAGGAATAGTCTTTCTATCAAAAACTTCCTTTGTATTATTCAATAAATTATTCAATGTAACACCCCTTTTCCAAGCAATTTTCTTATTTCCAAACAATTTACTATTTCTACACACAATTTTATAAGAAGACAATTTAAATGGCAAAGAAATAAAATCATATTTTTCTTTAACCTTTACATCCTTACAAATATTACTATTAAATAAAATACTTTTAACAAATTTATCAGAGTATCCAACACTTAAATAATCTTTATAAAATTGATATTTCTGAAACAAAGCTACCCCACTAGAATTATTTAATTTAATATTCCTATGACAATAATTCCATAAAGCAGCTACTTTATGAGATACAGACTGATAGCTATCAGGTTTAATTATAGATCTTAATTCTTTACTTTTAACTAAATGACTGCACAATAAACAATTAGTTTCTATATTTCTAATCACCAAAAGATCTAAAAATTTTAACTTACCAAAATCTAACCCCCTCCTTCTAACACAAATTTTATAGAAGGATCAAAACAATTAAACTCATTTACAAATTCCTTCAATTTACCATTCTCAACAACAAATAAACAATCATCAACATATCTGACAAATAATTTTACATATAAACAATTCTTTTTAATAATAATTTCCTCTTCCATAAAACTAATATAAACTGAACATACTAAAGGAGAAATAATATAACCTATTATCCACCCTTCCTTAATCTTATAAAAATTACCTTTATAAGTAAAATACATAGAATCTTCCAATAACAAAAGCAAATCTTTAATTACCTTAATTTTATTTTTTGATAAAGAACTTTTCTTAATCAATACAGACAAAAGAACATCAATACTGCTTAACCTATTAACAGACTGATACATATTTTCAATATCTAAACTTCCAAATACCCAACTACTTTCCATTTTAAAATTATTAATCTTATCAAAAGCCTCAAAAGAAGAAACTGTGTACTGACCAAAATCAACAAATTGTTTTAAAAAATTATTCAAGAATCTAGAAATACCTTCTACAACACTACCTGTAAAATCAAAAATAAATCTTAAAGGAAAACCATCTTTATGAGTTTTAATATTCACAAACATCTTAGCTGATGTAAAATCATTAGGATAGCATTATAAATAATCTACTCTATTAAAAATTTTTAAATTAACCATTTTCTTCATAAAAGTAGAGTTAAAAATAGATATCTGAGTTCTGCTTTGTATGTCCATGAAAAAGATACAGGCCACACTATTGATTTTGATGAAGCTAAGGTTGTCTTCTTTGAGAGAAATGAAATCAAAAGAAGAATTAAAGAGTCTTTATTATTGAAAATTTATGATTCTGAAGCAATTAACTTATTTAAGAGTTCTTTTAATATTAAGGGTGGATGGGAAGTTAATGGATTTGTGGGTAGTTTTTAATAGTATATATAATGTGTGTTTTTTTTTTTTATTATTTCTTTACACTTGAGAAGTCTGCTTGTAGCAGTGAAACCTTAGGTTGTGTTTTAATATTATTTTTATTCTGGTCTGGTTTAATTTTAGATTTGGGGTAGTTTTGATTTTATATTGACTAGTTTAGCTTTATGCTTGTAATGTTTATATATATATATATATATATATATATATATATATATATATATATATATATATATATATATATATATATATATATATATATATATATATATATTAATAGCATTTATTGAAATATTTTTTTTTCTTTCAAAATAATTTTGACCCTAACATTTTGGTTATTTGAGTCAATATTATTTAAAATATTTATATTTTGTTCGATATTTTGCGCATTAGAAAGTAATAAAGACTGCTCAATTTTCGTAGGTAAGTTATGTTTTACAGAAAGAATAATTTGATTTTGGCTAAAATGATATGTATGGCAAGGGTTTTCAGTTCTCGATCACTTGTCTTTCTAAAAAATTAGTAAGAGTTTTTACCAGGTATATATTTGTATTTTTCCTGAAGTATTTGATGTAACAGTTATTCTTGACAGATTATTATTCCAAAAATTATTTATCAATAATTTTTGATATTCTTCAAAAGTTTTAGGTATTTGGTATAATAATTCCCACCATGATAAAGCATCACCTTGTAAATGACTGTATGCTACTAACAATTTTCCACCTTTGCTAAAGTACTATTTACTGAAAAATATAAATTTAACCTCTTTTAGATGCTCTACTGTAGCTTCATTAGTAAACCCCTGAAATGTTTTAATTTTACAAATAGATTTACAACATTAGATTGTAATGTATGATTTGTATTGTTAACATTTTTTGCCGATTTATAGATGATTATTGATTGTGATGGTGAGCAAAATCTCCTATAGAATAACTAATATATCATTATTATTTTGTTCCCTATGCATGTTTTCCATCTCGATTACTATTTCATTTTTGATGTTCCTTTTTATTTGGATCTTCCTTTATTCTGTAAATAGCTTCAATATTTGATTAAATTTATCTGATGTGGTGTTTTTTTTTACTTAATAAAAGATTGAATCTTTTTCACAAGCTTGCATAAATTTTCCATCACTTTTGTTTTTTTCTTTCTCAAACTCACCTTCAAAACTATTATGGTTTCCCTTGACTCTACGGTAAATATTTTTTATTTTTTCAATTGATTAACATCTCCGATTTAATTTCTCTAATCATTACAATATTATCTCTATTATAATCAAATTTTCAAACTTTCAAGCTAATTGTGTATACGCTTTTATATGAAAAACGTTAATCATAATAAATGAATATCTTCTTCTCCAGCCACAAGTAGACATAGTATTTATGCAGGAATAAAAGGAATCACTAATTCCTATGGTTCCATTGCTTAGATATATGAGAAAATCCGAAGTACTAGGCAAGTAAAGTGGTTAGGTTGGAACAGTCACTTTTTAAATCTGAATCAATCAAATTTATTCTTCAACATTTAGACATTGAAGATATTTTTTCCATAGACTGAATTTTTCCTTTTCTTGGTTTTAATTCTGAATGTGACATCTTTTATTTTCTCATCTGTACATATTTGTAGTCTCTTCTTGGATTTTAAACATATCAATTCTGAGACTCACTTATATAGTTTTAATTTATAAAAAAATGCTTTCCACTTCTATTTTTTATCTTTGTCTCAAATCTAAAAAATCTTTTTGACACCTTAAGATATGTTTCTTCAATAACCTTTTGAATTTTTTGAATATTCATTATTCATATTCGTTTGTATTTGTGATACCTCATCCTTCAAATCGTTCATTTCTATGTTATCTAATTTTGTTTATAATTCGTTTGTAATATCTACTTCTATGCTTTCCATCTTAGGACTCATACTTTTCATCTTGGTATCCATATTTGTAGACAAATCTACTTCTTCAGATTTTCCATCTTATTATTCATACTTTTCATCTTGGTATCCAAATTTGTCATCAAATCTGCCTTTAGATTTCATTTCCATTTTCCATCATTTGTTGCATTATTAACATCATTTTGATTCAATGATGGATTATTATCACTGGTTTTGTTTTCTATAGGTTTGTCAATAATATCCATAATTTCTGGAACATGAATATCTAACATAGAATTACTCTCACACCCACCTATATCTCTTTGTTCATTGATACTATTCATATCACCATCAGCTATATTTGAAGTAAATACCTCAGTTTGCATTTCTATATTATTAGTAGTATTAGAAGAAAATATTTTATAATTACTTCTCGCAATCATAAAACTAACTTTATTTTAACTATAACTTTACCCCTACGACAATATATTATTTACCGTAGGATATTAATGTGATGCCTTTTTCTTTTCAATATGTTCTTACTCTAATGGCTAAATTTAAAATTATATTTTTAAGCAAGTGATCTATTCATTTTAAATTTTTAACTATTTAGTTTTCAAAGTCTCCATTATTTTATTATCTACTGTTGTACAATACATGTAATATATGAGATTATTATTAATAATATTTATCCCTCAAACTTTTGTATCGCTATACAAACAATATAGAATCTATGATTCAATGCTATAATGATATGAAATCTATGATTCAAGGCCCCAGTTGTGTGCACCATATGTGACGGTATGCACCCTCGTAATGAGACACGTTAATCAGTCACATCACACTATACTCAGATTTAAGGTTTTCATATAGGATACCACGAATGATGTGATTTAATTTTGATATAAACTATATATGTTTCCTATAAATAATGCATTATTAATACATTATTATATCTAAACACATCAAATCAATTTTCACCTTAATTGATTTAACCGTTATGCTCAGATTTCGAACTCAGTGAAGTTTACCAATTTACTCTCTTCAGCGGTTCCTATCAATATATAAGAGTAATGATAATAGTAAATCTCACTAGATCCTTCAAATGGGTTTCATGAAGTCAATATAATAATAAATAAAAAATATTATATAAAATGTTTGTTATTATCTTATAAAATAAAATAAATAAATAAAACAAATTGAAAACTTCATATAGTTTAATATACAAAAACATAATAATTATTTATTTAATAAATGAATAACTTAAACTTTATAATATATAAAAAATATTTATATATCTATTTTCTTATATTAAAAATATAAATATGCTATTTACTTATGTTAGATATATTTGCTAACTAAAAACACCACATGAGTTTACAACGTGTATAAAATATAAGTATCTAAATATTAAGAATTTTATATTAACACTATTCTATAATAATTAGATTATACAAGTAATAATCCAATCATTTATATATAATATTTTTATTCATTAAAATGATTGTACGTAATTTATGTTTATTAATATAAAAATATATATTTCATATCAATGTTAGTCATTTATCCACTTATCATACATTATGGATATTAGACTATTTGGATTAGTATTAACAACGTAGTATTATGTCATAGAAAATAATAGTATGTGAATTTAAAAATAATTGAATTTCTTACCTCCAAGTTCACTTTATCTCTTTATATTTTTTTATATTCCTTTCCCATATTAATATTTATTAACCTATATCTAAATCTTTGTTAATCATAAATAAAAATAAAAAATATTTTAAATTATTAATTCCCTCTTATTATTCATTTCTTTAATGAACTGAATATGATAATAAAGGAAATAAAATTAATTTTCCCCAATTACAGTATTCAAAAAACTTAAATGGTATTTATAAAAGTTAATACAATAGTTTCAGATGTTCCTGGAATTAGTGAATGAAAATCCTTTGAAGATGCAATTTTTACTTCCTTCATTGTTATAAATTAAAGAAAATAATAGGATATCCAAAGTAGATGTTTAGTTTCCTCTTTGTATGTAGATTTCATCTTCATTATTACACAGTTCCTGTATTAACAATTATAATTCCATTTTGAAGATCTACTTTTTACATAATATTATGAAGCATTCACCTAAATATGTTATTCATATATATATATATATATATATATATATATATATATATATATATATATATATATATATATATATATATATATATATATATATATATATGTGTGTGTATGACTAGACAAGTGCATTTTATATATCCCATGATAAATATGTGTTCTACTCACTCTGCATTTTTTATAATATAAAGTACATTAAATTTAGTTGAAGTTTTTTATAAACATGTTCTTTTAAAAATGAAGTTTACATTTGAGAACTCTAATTAGAACGATTTTTATAGAATGCAAAAATATATACAAATTACTTTCTTATAAAAAATATTAGAAATTTTTTCTAATAAGTATTAAATCATTCAAGATATAGATTTTATGCTATGCACTGTTCGTTTAAATCAAACACAGTATATGTATTTGTGAGGATATAGCTGAAAGAAAAGAATCATTAATCTTGTAATAATTTTTTTTATATATCTAATTGCATGAGAATGCTTAAGCATATCCTGTTCTAAATTGTTACAACACAATTCGATAATTGAATTTTATTAGTCTGCATTCAGATCAGGTTATATTCACCTGCTTAAGAAGATTTATTTAATCTTATTTATTTACATTCGAATATCAGCCTTTCAAGCTAATTGTGCAAACACTTTGTGAGTGTTAATAATAAATGAATACTTTCTCACCAATACAAGATATAGTATTTATGCAGGAATAAAAGGAATCCTCTTATTCCTACAACTCAAATACTTATATATGAGCAAATATGAAGTAATGGCAAAGAAAGTGTGAGGATGGAACAGTCACTTTAAATTACTATATATGATGTCTGAATGAATGACATTGGTGAAATTATCTAGAATTTACTAAACGCCATTCTAACTGAAACTTAATCATATGTAAATAAGCATTTATTTTATATACCATCTGAATACAATTGTATTTACATTCAATATCAGCCTTTCAAGATAATTGTGCAAACATTTTGCAAGTGTTAATAATAAATAAATCGTCTCACCAATCAAGATATAGTATTTATGCAGGAATAAAAGGAATCCCCTTATTCCTACAACTCAAATGCTTATATATGAGCAAATTTGAAGTACTGGCAAAGAAAGCAGTGAAGAGGGAACAGTCACTTTAAATTACTATATATGATGTCTGAATGAATGATGTCAGTGAAATTATCTAGAATTTACTTATTGCCATTCTAACTGAAACTTAATCATATGTAAATAAGCATTTATTTTATATAGCATCTGTATACAATTGTATTTACATTCGAATATCAGCCTTTCAAGCTAATTCTGTGAACACTTTGCGAGTGTTAATAATAAATGAATACTTTCTCAACAATACAATATAAATTATTCATTTATAAAATAAATGCTTATTTACATATGATTAAGTTTCAGTTAGAATGAAGTTTAGTAAATTCTAGATAATTTCACTGACATCATTCATTCAGACATCATATATAGTAATTTAAAATGACTGTTCCATCCTCATGCTTTCCTTGCCAGTACTTAAGATTTGCTCATATATAAGCATTTTAGTTGTAGGAATAAGAGGACTCATTTTATTCCTGCATAAATACTATATCTTGTATTGGTGAGAAAGTATTCATTTATTATTAACACTCCCAAAGCGTTTGCACAATTAGCTTGAAAGGCTGATATTCGAATGTAAATACAATTGTATACATATGCTATATAAAATAAATGCTTATTTACATATGATTAAGGTTCAGTTAGAATGATGTTTAGTAAATTCTAGATAATTTCACCAACATCATTCATTCAGACATTGTATATATTAATTTAAAGTGACTGTTCCATCCTCACGCTTTCTTTGCCAGTACTTCAGATTTGCTCATATATAAGCACTTGAGTTGTAGGAATAAGAGGATTACTTTTATTCCTGCATAAATACTATATCTTGTATTGGTGATAAAGTATTCATTTATTATTAACACTCGCAAAGCGTTTGCATAATTAGCTTGAAAGGCTCATATTCAAATGTAAATACAAATGCATAAAATGCTATATAAAATTAATGCTTATTTAAACGTATTTATATAAATAATTTCAATCTCTTTGGTCAAGATGCAAACTTTAGTGTTCATATAAATATATGGGGCCATAAATAAAGGTGTGATTAAACTTTTATTGTTAAAAAAGAGTTTTTCTTGATAACATCATGAGATTGTTTATTGTTATCTATATTGGGATAAAGCAGAACTAAGATATCTATTTTTAACTCATAAAAGTAGAGTTAAAAATAGATATCTTAGTTCTGCTTTGTATGTCCATGAAAAAGATACAGGCCACACTGTTGATTTTGATGAAGCTAAGGTTGTCTTCTTTGAGGGAAATGAAATCAAAAGAAGAATTAGAGTCTTTATTATTGAAAATTTAATATTCTGAAGCAATTGACTTATTTAGAAGTTATTTTAATATTAAGGGTGGATGGGAAGTGAATGGATTTGTGGGTAGTTTTGTAATAGTATATATATATATATATATATATATATATATATATATATATATATATATATATATATATATATATATATATATATATATATTATGTAGTTTTTTCATAGTTCTTTACACTTGAGAAGTTCGGTTTGTAGCGGTGAAACCTTAGGTTGTGTTTTAATATTATTTTTATGCTGGTCGGGTTTAATTTTAGATTTGGGGTAGTTTTGATTTTATATTGACTAGTTTAGCTTTATGCTTGTAATGTTTATATATATATATATATATATATATATTATATACATTATATTATATATATATATATATATATATATATATAAGTAATGATGACCTCGCCCAACTGATGAGTGCTTATTCAGCACAAAATGTGTCATGGGGATTGGTTGTCTTTTATTGTTTCTTTATATATATATGACATTATTTATGAAATTGAAAAAATGAAGAAATATGGATGTTGTCTACCTATAAAAAAGATATTACACAAAGGAGAAAGAGAAACGTAATTATCCATATGTGTGTGTTTGCTGAAAATCAGATATATTAATCTTTAATTGAATTAAAGTTTATATCAGTACTAGTGAAAATCTCTAGTTTAATAAATGATTTGTAATAATCATTCATCATCATCATCAACTATTATCAATCCACTGCAGAATGAAGGTCTCTCCAATTTCAACCCATTGTCTCCGATCTTTAACTTCTTTTTTCCACATCATTTCTGCACATTTTATTATTTCATCCACCCATCTAATATGTTGTCTCTTTCTGGGCCATTTACAAACTCTTGGAATACAGTTTGAGATTTCAATTGTTCATTTATTATTATCTTTTCTAGCAATATGTCCATCCCAACTCCACTTCAATCTTTTATATTTTTCAATGACATCTGTAACATATGTTTGTTCTCTTATCCATACATTGCATTTTCCATCTTTTATAGTTACTCCCAACATGCATCTCTCCATACTTCTTTGAGTGGTCTGAAGTCTTTCTATTGTTCTTCTATTAAGTGTCCAACTACAGATCCATAAGTAAGAACTGGCAAAACACATTTGTTAAAAATCTTTTTTTCAACCACATAGGCATATTTCCTTTTAGTATCAAGTTATTTCTACCAAAGGCATTGCAACCAAGTTTAATCCTATGATTAATTTCATTCATTATGTTTCCATATGTATTAATAACTGCCCAAAGTTTTTGTAACTGTTAATTTCTTCTGACTCATCATAATCAATCTTTATTTTAATATTTTGAGAAAATCAATTGAACATTACTTTGTCTTTTTATCATTTATTGTTGTCCAACTTTCGTGCTTTCATCTTATAACTCCTGCAACATGCCCTGCTGCTCTAAAGCATGATTCCCAAAAACTACTACATCAGCTGCAAAATCTAAATGACTTAAATAATCTCCATTTACTTTCACTCATTTAACTTCCCATTTTAGTCCACAAAATAGTTCTAGCAGCTCCACAAAAAAGTTTTGGAGACATTGAATCACCCTATCTTACACCCTTCTCAAAGTTTTCCTAGTATTATTATGTAATCTAATTGTTGCTTGTTGCATTGTTATAAATATTTTTTGTAATATAATAATATTCTGTATCTATATTTTGATGATCCAATGCTTTAATCAATGAAGAAATATTTATATAATCAAATACCTTTTCATAATCTACAAATCCAAAATATAATGACATATCATATTCATGTTTCTTTTTTCTATAACTTCTCTCAATACCTGGATATGATCTTCTGTACTAAAATTACTTTTAAATCCAACTTGTTCTCTTGGTTGTTGGAAAATCCAATGTTCTCTATAGACAAGTTGTAATTATCTTGTTTTTTTTTTTTTTTATAAAACTGATAAAAGGCTGATCGATTTGTAATTCCTAATATCTTCTTTATCACATTTCTTAAATATTAATATTAATACTGCATTCTTCCAATCATCAGGTACACCTTTATCGTTTAGACATTTCATATATTACTTTGATAAAAAATTATATTCCTTCACTTGTTTCATTTAATATATCAATTGTAATTCCATTATTACTTGGAGCTTTTCTTTTTTCATATATTTAATCGCATGTCTCACTTCTTAATTGAAAATTCTGGGCAATTCGGAAAATGTAAGAGATATAGTAGATACTTGTTATTTATTACTATATAATTATTGATAAAAGTATTCTACCCAATTCATGATGTCATCTCTCTTTTTAGTAATAATTCCCTTTTTTTTCTTAATGCAGATATAAATTTTCAACAATGCCAAGATGCTGTTTTACACTCTTAAGACTTTTATTTTTTTCTACAGCATTCCTTGCTAGTTCATATTTATACTTCATCAGAGAGTTTGTGGAATTTTTTTTTACTTCTAATAGTTCCGATCATCACAGGTAACAAAATATATAATCCATAATAAGTTTTTATTCATTCATTTATACAGTCTTTATTTGATGAGGATCTGCTTTGTGTTTCTGACATTAGTAGTTATTTTAATCCAGAGGCATCTTTTTATTGTTGATCTGGAGGAGCTGCAGTTAGTGGAAGTTACAGGTTCGAGTTTGATACATTAGGTTCTTACCCCAACATTTCTTTTTCAGCCTCCATTAGGTAAACTTGTAATTTTGATTTTGAAATTGATTTAATGATCCCACTGTGTTAATGATTCACTCTTTGCAGGGACATGAACAGGGGCATTTTGAGTCCCTTTCTTTTATAGTCCCCTCCATTCATTCTAAAAAGTTTGCTCAATATGCACTTCCTGTTTCTGCTGCCTAAACCAGATTTTTGTTGGAGTGTGAACATTTTTATAATAGACCTGAGTCTCATTTTACATGATAGATAGGTTCCTCATAAAACACATGCAAATGAAATCGTGCAAAAATAGACATAACTAATCTTGAAAAAGGGGGGATACAGACTGTGATTTTTCAAAAATCATTTAAGAGCAAAGCACCAATGTAAAATTACTGTCAAATTCACGCAAAAAAAAAAATAAATAAGGAATTAAAATATGAATAATAAAAAATTTCAAATTTGAAAAAAATTGATACAAGACAAACATTTTAAACTATTTTTTAACTATAATATTTAATTTTATTCAAAACAATATGTAATTTTATGCATACATTTTTATACACGTTTTAATTATTATCGCTATTTACCGGTAAACAGGTTCATTTGCAAACTGGTTTTTGATTATACACAAGAAGAAATACAACTAGCTCCAACTTCACTCTCATGTTGTGTTAACTAGTTTCTGGTGGCAATGTAATTAGTAATTAATCTTTGAGATGATTTTATTAATTGTTTATGAACGCAATATCCAGACATACAACCATTTAGCTCTCATTGGAATTTAAGAGCACATTCATGATTAGTGTCATTTATAAGAAAATAATTTGCCAACTGATTAGAAAGTAAAAGACCTTCTCGAATCATTTTTGCAGTGAAAGGAACAGGTTCCACTTCTGTTTCATTATCTATTTCTACATTTTCTTCTGTATCTAAACTTCTATTTTTGTCTTTAATTTTTTAATTTTCACTTCCATTTAAAAATCAAATTTCATTTCACTGCTTATTACTGACATTTTAAAAATAAACTTGCAGACACTAAATGATTAATAATTAATTACATTCTTTTTTAAAAAGCAAAAACAGAGTGTGATTTAAAATGAAAAATTAACACGCACAATATTTGAATAAATTTACATTATAATCTTGTAAAATTTAATGTTTGTATACATAAAATTTGGAAATCATGATTTTAATTTCAATATTGCATAAAATCTTACTATTATAAAGCACTGAAAATACTGAAATTACTAAAATGAAAGTCGAATTCCGCTAATGTGCTATTACTTTCAATATAACGTAAGTGCGCAAAATTTATTATTTAAAGTAATAGCGCATTATCAGAGTTCGACTTCTGGTGAAACATGGAATCGCGTAACTTCAAAATCATGTTAAATAAGTCCACGTAAAAAGAGACCCAGGTGTATTCTGCTTTTTTGCAATATCAAATGAAAGCAAAAAATATTTTCGGCTGAAAATTTCTAGTATTATATTTGTGAAATAAAACCTCATTTTTATCTTTTCAACCTTCAAACTCATTTATACACATGTTTGTAGCATGCACTTACATACTGTTTCAAAATGACAGAGCACTGTCCCTTTTCTTCTCTGTATTTATATAACCACTAACGTGAATATATATATATATATATATATATATATATATATATATATATATATATATATATATATATATGTGTGTGTGTGTGTGATTACCCTCACCTATTTTACTAGTTGTGACCAGGTTCAAACCCATTCTGTTACAAAACACCCTTCTTCAAAAGTCTTCAAATACCTCTTGCATATTTTGAATGGCTTTCTTTTGTAACAGTTTTTAACCTACTTATTTATTTCACCTCATTTGTCCTTCTGCTTTTTGTTCTACTCCAAAGTTTGGCTTCTCAGGGGTCTCTTTCTTTCAGGTACCTTTCTTCATTTTGGGAGAGTCTCCATTCCCATTTTCTGCATTCTTTTATCTTTTTTGTCACTTCAAAATGCCCCCTATAGTCATACAAGCTCTTATCAATGGCATTCAGCAACTCAACAATCTCTCTAGTGGATGTTACCCGTTTCCCAAGATCATCTGTTCCACTCTCATGGGCATGCTTTGTCTTACAATGTGTAGTACATGACTCTTTGTCAGATTGCATGCAACCATTGTCCACAGTATAGCCACCTACCTGTGAAAAACAATGAATAATTATCACCACAACCTTCCTTGAACTTCTCTTGCATAATTTGGTAGTTTTTCAATTGTTTCCTATCCATAGACTAAAAGGTCTCTCTCACTTCTTTTTGGTAATCTTCAAAAGTTGCTGGCTGTTGAAAGAGCACATGCCACCATGATTGAGAATTTTGCCTGTGAAATTGCTGCATGCAATAGTTACTTTACTTTCATTCACCATGGGACTTACACTAAAGCATCTTGAATGGCCATATTTTTTGTAATTGGTTTGCAATTCCTTCCACTACCATGTGATCTATCATCACTGCAACATTTTCTGAGGGGTTTAATTGAGTACCTTGCTTCTATTCACCCTCACTCTCCAGATTTAAGTATTTTGTGTCTTCATCTTCCTGTTGCCTGAAATCATTTTCATCTTTAATTCCCACTTTCTGTTATAACCTATACATTCACTTTTATGATTTCTCCGAATCAACCCTCCACAATTTCTAGTTTCCCCAAAATCTGTTCCAAACTGATTATTTGATTCTCTTTTTGTTGATCCATATTCTCTAGCACACCTGTTTTCATAAAGTTTTCTTTTTTCTGTTTTATTTTTGATTAAATGCCTCAGACTTAATACCTCCCTCTCAACACCCTGCAATACCTTCTTGTTAGTCTTTACTACCATTTCACTAGCCTTCATTTGTACACTTTCATTTCCCCCTTTATTTGATTCTCAAAACCTCTCTAAAATAGATTCCCCTCTATCTGAATCTAAACACATCTGCCTTCTCACACACACACACACACACACACACACCAATATATATATATATATATATATATATATATATATATATATATATATATATATATATATATATATATATATATATATATATATATATATATATATATATATATATATATATATATATATATATATGGGTTCCATTAACAAGTAACACTGACTTTATTATTCAAAGATTTGACATTGGTTCATTTTCTTTCTTCTAGAAAACAACAGCTGATTTAAAAACTATAATTGTTGGTGACCCTTTTCCAACCCCAAAATTATCTTTGTATTTCTCCCTCTCATACCCCATTACCCTCTACTTTTCTATGAAGCTCCTTGTTGTGTGCCATTGTCAACCACCCAAACACTATTAAAAATTTTCACCTGACACACTTCCAACTCTAAATATATATATATATATATATATATATATATATATATATATATATATATATATATATATATATATATATATATATATATATATATATATATATATATATATATATATATATATATATATATATATATATATATATATATATATATATATATAACCATTTAACCAAAACTACTTTTGACTTAGTCACTAATTGATAAGAGTGTTATATAAATTCCTTCTCATTGACTCTAATCGATTTCCAATGCACATTTATGGACATCCATTTGATTCCAAGTGGCAATATTATAACAAAATTAGAATTATGTAAAGTGAATCTAATACCAATAATACCCACTCTCTTAAAAAATGTGAGAGATATTTTGACCATCAGCTAATTCAGACTCAGGTTAGATGGCATCACAGCCAAGAGTAGACACAAATGAGAGTAAGAGTTTCAAAAATACATAAAATACACATAAAGAAAAATATCACAACAAACGTTTTACATATGGTTTCATTCTTAAATCTGATTTATTAACTCTATTCCAAATTGACAAGTATTATTTTATAATCACATAAGAAAAAATAATATATTTTAACTCTTACCCTGTTAACATAAATATATTTAAAGCTCTGCCATTTTGATTTGTCACACATGCACACAACAATCATTCAAATATTTATTAGTATAAATAAGTCAAATAGTGAAGTTTAATAGAAAGAGATTTCCTTTCTACAACTTTCCACTTTGTTTATTTATTACTATTAGAGGTCATTTTATTGAGTTTCCCATGTGTCCTCAATATCTAATAGTGATAATTAATGTCTGCAAGTAAAATCTTAACATTTTTTTTTTGTTTGCTAGTTGATTTCTCATAGGAAAGCTTAAATAATCATACAATAATTTCTTTCTTGGTAAAATCAATACATAAAGTTCTTTATTACCTGCACATCCTTGGGCTATATGTGGAAGATTTTTTTTTTTAATTTTAATAGTTTTGATCATCACAAATAACTAAATATCTAATTTATTGTAAGGTTTTTATTCTTTGCTTGTTATACAGTGTTCATTTGATGAGGATCCCATTTTTGGTTCTGACAATGGTAGTTGTTTTTAAACTATAGACATCTTGATATTGTTGATGTGTAGCAGCTGCAGTTAGTGGAAGTTATGGGTTTGACCTCAATACATTAAGCTTTTTTTTTCCAACATTTTCTTTTCAGCCATCAATAGGTAAGCTTGTGATTTTGATTTTGAAATTGAATTAGAAATTCTTCTGTGTTAACAATTCCATCTCTGCAGAAACAAATCCAGGGGCATTCTGTGTCTTATTCTTTTATAGTCTCCTTCATTTGTTCTAAAAAGTTAGCTTGATCTGCACTTCCTGTGTATGCCACCTAACCAGATTTTAGTTGAATTGTGAAAGGTTTTTCTTGTAATAACAAAAGAAAGCAAAAATTCATTTTTGCTGAAAATATTTAGGCTTTGTTTGTCTTTTATTGCATCTTTATTTATATTAAATTGTTTATGGAATAAATAAAAATGGAATAATATGGAATATGTCTATCTATAAAAAAGATATTATGCATGGGAGAAATGGAAGTGTAAATAGCCATGTGTGTGTGATAAAAATCATTTATATTAACTATTTCCATGTCAAAATCCAATTGACCAAGTGAGGTAAAACTGTAAACTTTGAATTGGTCAGTTCACAATGTCAGCCATAAAAATATACCCATCTTTTAATAATATATTCACTTTTGTTTTATTTGTAAAAAGGATATTTCTAATTTGTTAGGTTATGAATGTGAACATAAGTTTTTTTAAAAAATATTTTTTTTATTTATAATTATAAAAATAGTCGATAATGATAAATCTGGAACAAATATAAAATGAACATTAGTAACAAACTGAAATGGGTTGCTGGTGTCAATGATTTTATTTCTCAATTTTACATTGTGGAGAAGTAAATATTTTTTTACTAAAATCTTAACTATCTTTCTAAAATAATTTTATTTTTATCAAATTTTCTCAAAATAATTTATAACATGTCAAAAAATACGTTAAAATGGTCTAAAACATCCATTTATCACATTTAAAATGAAACAAAGGAAATCATTGTGGTAAAATTATTGACAAGCAATTTTTTTGCCCTCAATAGTTGAGAGCCAATCAACACTTACAAAGGATTGCCTCCTCCTTTTGTTAGATCTTCAACATCAGTATTATTGATTTTTTACTTGTAAACTAATTCATAAAATTGCAGCATCTTATGGAACAATTTATAATCTTTAAAAAATGGTAAAATTTTTACCACAGCATTAACAATGATGGAATTCGAGCCCCTTGAAGCCGTCATTGTTTTAAACTGGTGAAACCCATTATACATTTAATATTCAACTGGACTAAAGCTTATATCTGTTCTAGAGGAAATATTTTGTTTAATAAATGATTAAAAATATTTATTATGTGATTATAAAAAAAGTTGATAATGTAAAATTTAGGAGAGGAGTAATTGATACTTGAAAATAAAAAATGATACATTTTTTTTCTACATAAATACTCTTCATGTAATAAAGATAAATATAATATATGATGACCTGGCCCATCTGATGAGTGCTGGTTCAAATAGAGGTATAAATAGCCATATGTGTGTGCTGAAAATCAGATATATTAATTTTTAACTGGATTAAAGTTTATATATGTGGTAAACAAGATCTAGTTTAATAAATGATTATTAATAATCACTATGTGTCTATTAAAAAGTTGATAGCATAAAGCTTGGGAGAGGAGTAAAGTGACACTTGAAAATGAAAATGAGACAATTTGCACTACATAGAATAATTTTCATGTAATAAAGATATATATATATATATATATATATATATATATATATATATATATATATATATATATATATATATATATAAAGGTGACGACCTGTCCTCACTGATGAGTGCTGGCTCAGCATGAAATGCATCTTGCATGTTGTTTGTTTTTTATTTATCCTTATTTATATGAAATTATTTATAAAATTACAAAAAAAGGTGAAGTATGGAAATTGTCTATCAATAAAAAAGATACTATGCATGGGAGAAAGAGAAGTGTAAATAGTCATGTGTGTGAGTTGAAAATCAGATGTATAAATTGTTAACTGGATTAAAGTTTATATCTGTGCTAGAAAAAAATCTTTAATATAATAAATGATTAGTAAAAATCAGAACATGTTTATCAAAATGGTGATAACATAAAGTTGGAAGAAGAGTAAATTGTCACTTGAATATAAAAATTATTTATAAAATAAATAAAAATTGGGGAATTATGAAAGATATATATATATACATAAATGAATATATATATATATATATATATATATATATATATTCATTTTGTTTGTATTTTTTAATATCGAATCTTCATTTGCTTTTATTATGGTTTCTATCTTCATGAAGATATTATTACTTAAATTTAAATTTATATTTTCATGTTCTTTCATGATGCAAGAAAATTGAAGCAGTCATTAAATCATTATTATTTTGATGACACTTGCTTTAGTTGTTTATTTTTTAATCACAGTTGATGAGGGTGAAAAAGTTAACAGAATGTTTTTCTGCAGATAGAATGACTGTCGTTTTTTTTTTTTTTATATATATATATATATATATATATATATATATATATATATATATATATATATATATATATATATATATATATATATATAATTTTTGGACTAAACTGTATATTATTTTGCAATAAAATCTGATATTGGATAGTAATCTTTGAAAAAAAAATCATTATTTCTCAAACAATAACGTGGCATGTTGCAAAATGAGAAATGGGATTCAACTTGAAGTGATTCAGCATTCACAATATGAGACTTATCAAAATGTTTACTTCCCTCAGCTTTTTCACCTATTAATTTTAATTAATATTAAATAAAACTATTGGTTTTTACATAGTTGGAATATGTTGTACTTTATCAGCCCTATTTAAACCAGTAGATCTCTTGAATATTTCAATTGTCTCTCTCATGGTTCTTAAATCATCTCTTTCCAAATTAGCAAGTATATTTGTATCGTCAAAATTAGATTTGTGACCAATTTCTATAAAATGCGAAGTAAAAACAGATTTTCTAATATTTTATTAAAAACATTTTTATGTTTCTTAATTCTAACATATATCCATCTATTAGACTGACCCACATAGTTTTTTTTAGCACAGCAAATATGGAATTTCAGAAACTCCTTGGTGTTCCAAAAATATTTTCTCTTTAGTTTTATATACAAAATTAACAATTTTTTGCCAGTAGAAAAATTAGTCTTTATATTAAAAGAACATAGTCTTCTACTGATTTTAGCAGTAACTCCTTTAATATAAGGCAAAATTACTTTATTAAAAGAGAAATTGCCAATTTTATCGTATTTTTTAGTATTAATGTTTTGTAAAGCCATACATATGATGTTTTTATTATAATTATTATAAAGTATAATATTTTTGTAAGTTCTATTTCTTGAGTAAGATGTTCTTTATCAGATAAATTATAAGCTCTTTTCAAAAAGTTTTTTGCTACAGAAAAAATATGTGCGGGATTATGATGAGAATTAAAATTAAGATACCTGTTTTATGGGTGGATTCTCCGTAAACTGCAATTGATAATGTTTCATCAGATTTTTTAACAATTGAAACATCGAGAAAGAAAGTGATCTGTTATTTTCGACTTCCATGGTAAATTTAATATTTGTATGTTAATTATTTATAAATACAAGAAAAAAAATTAAGGCATCAATTCCATGAGGCCTTATGACAAATGTATCATCCACATGTCTCAGCCAAATAAAAGGTTTTTTAGTAACTGCACATAATACTTGGCAAAAATGGGTGTTTTTTTATATAAACCAAAAAACATAATATTTTTGGAACACCAAGAAGTTTATGAAATTCCATGTTTGAAGTATTCAAGTAGCAATGTGGAACAGTTTAATAGTCAAATAAATGTCAGAATTAAAAAAAAAAATAGAAATGCTTTTAATCAAAAATTAGCACATCAGTTTTTATTTCATCTTTGTTTAAATTGGTCACAAACCTGATTTTCAATTCAAAAATACTTGCTAATTTGGAAAGGTATGAATTAAGAATTATGAGAGAGTCATATGAAATATCAATGAAACCTACTTATTTAAATATGGCTGATAGAGCACAACATATTCCAGCTATGTGGAAACTTCTCATTTTTATTAATATTATCTTAAAATTAGTAGGTGAAAAAACTGAGGGAAATAAACAGTTTGATAAGCCTCATATTATGAATGCTAAACTATTTCAAATTGATTCTCATTTCTCATCTTCTACTGAGTCACATTATTGTTTGAGATCTACTATTTTTCTTTTAAAAGTTAGCTTTGGTAATGGTGGTAGCTAATCCATCATAATATAAGATTGTAATGCAAAATAATACAGTTTAGTCCCTAAAATAATAATTTATCTACATCATACAACAGTTTATTTTAGATTTAAATAATATTATATATATATATATATATATATATATATGTATATCAATAGTGGAGCTTTACCAAAACCTCTGAACAAGCGTATTTTCATTTACATAAACATCAAAAGAGTCAGAATTCACTATCTCTTTCGTTACCTCCACCTTCAGATTAGCTGATTTAAAGCTAATTGGCTATCATCAGTGAAGGGTAGAGGCCAAAAACTAGATCTAAACACTAACTCTAAGTGTTCATGCAACAAGTTCCTATCAGTTTGCTAGCATGAATTTTTCAGACATGTAATGTCTTCAAACCCAGCCTAACAAGCCAGATAGGTACATGGGTCTGATATCAGTTCAGTTTCACCACATAGTCAAAGCCTCTGCAATACATATCATTGCAAAAACTTTAAAGATACATTTATGAAAAACAAAAACAAGTTATAATTCAAGTAACTTGCTATCGCTTGCATTTATGATCAATAGATGGAGCTGTACCAAATATCTGAACAAGCATATTTTTGTTTACATAAACATCAAAAGAGTCAGAATTCACTATCTCTTTCGTTACCTCCACCTTCATATTAGCTGATTTCAAGCTAATTGGCTATCATCAGTGAAGGGTAGAGGCCAGAAACTAGATCTAAACACTAACTCCAAGTGTTTATGGAACAAGTTTCTATCAGTTTGAAACCATGAATTTTTCAGACATGTAATGTATTCAAACCCAGACAAACAAGCTAGATAGCTACATGTGTCTGATATCAGTTCAGTTTCACCACATATGTCATTGCAAAAACCTTTAAAGGTACATTTATCAAAAACAATAACAAGTTATAAATCAGGCAACTTACTTTCCCTTGCATTTACAGAAGAGATAGTGAATTCTGACTTTTTTGACATTTATGTAAAAAAATATGTTGTTTGGAGGTTTTGGTAACTCATCTAATGAAAATAAATGAAGCTACGTTCGTGATTTATAATTGTTTTTTTTCATAAAAGTACACTAAAAGTTTTGAATGATATATATTGAGGCTTTGACTATGTGGTGAAACTGAATGATATAGATGTAGTATCTGTTTTATGGGTTTGATGTTTATGTTGAAAATTTGTTGAAACTGATAGAATTTTGATAGCTTGGAGTAGTGTTAAGATTAAGTTTCTGGAATTCCTGCTGATAAAATTAGTTGAAATTTGTGGGGTCTGAAGGTGGATATAATAAAGAGATAGTGAATTATGATGTTTTGACATTAATGTAAACAAAAATACGCTTGATGGGAGGTTTTGGTAAAACTCCATCTATTGATCATAAATGCAAGCAACAGCAAGTTATGTGATTTATAATTTGTTTTTGTTTTTCATATATATATAAGCTCAAAACCAATTGGTCTCAAAGTATGGGCTTAACGATAGAGATTTTGAATTATTTCTCTTTGGGCACTTATAAAAATAAAGCTTAGTAATGACTAAAATAAATGAAAATATTATAGATCTTATACATTTTTTTTGTTTATGTGTTACTTATTTTTAATGCATTCTATACAGACCAAAGGCGGTTAACCTCTTATTTTTCATGAAATATATAAAAAGAACTGTAGCATATATTTAATTATTTATTTTAGATTTAAATAATATTGTCATTACTTTTTTATTAGGATATTCTTATTAATTTAATATTTTTTTCAATCATATTAAATTATTATAAGTTCAAAACAGAAGATTTATAATAGATCTACAAGAATTTAACACATCAATATGCGGATGATTGGGTTATATTTTATTCTCGTATTATTATTTTATTATATATAACTATAATTAATATTATTAAGAAACATTATATATTGTACAGGATAGAAAGTCAATCCTTACTTTGTCAAGCTATAATATGGTTTTAAAAAAAAAATGTCTTTGTTATAGTTTTATTTAAGGGTTTGTAAATAAGTTATTAGTGTATTGTTCGTAATAGTTTTATTGTTATATAGTTCAGGTTTATTTAATTTTTATGATATCTGCTTTGTTTGAGATCCTCATTATAATGGCAAACTATATGTGTATACAATTATCAATGTATGTATAAAAAATAATCATTAGCAATAGCATTTAAATTGCTAAATATAAATATATTGTACCTTTATTTATTTATTTATTTTAAAAAAAATAAAATTAATATTTATTTGGTTTGTGAATTATCACGTAAATCACTCAATATAATATATATGTTTGTTTGTTTTTAATTGAAATTATTTCCTTTTTTTTTTTTATTTTTTAAAAAAAAAAAAAAAAAGTTTTAATTGCAAACAACAAAATGTTAAAGATTATTTTTGAATCAGCACGTGATTTATGAAAGGCGGGAATTTTTAGGCAGGTGATAGAAAATTAAAAGAAGGAAGACATTATTATTTTCGTTCGTCGTTATTTTTTTAATTGCTCTTATAAATATCATTAAAAAAATATTGGATTAAGGATTTCTACACAAAAACGATGTGCTAATTTACAACTTTATCATTGTGGGGCTTGGCTTTTCGGCTTGCCTATCATTAACATCAGTGGAAACTTCGGTAAAACACGGGATTTCAAAAATAAACCGGTATTTGTCAAAAAGTTTTAAAAATAGCTATTATACTTAAATAATGTATCTCATTATAACTTTCAAATTATTTAATGATTCGAAAATCATATTCAATTTCATCGCGTATATAACAGAGCATTCAAGAAATGGCTAAAAATAATGGTTTTATAACAAGAAGTAAGCCTCTTCGTTTATCAGCAATATGTACATATTCATGTCTATCAAGCTATTTTAGGATGAATAAAATAAAGTCAGTGCTGAAGATAACTTTCAATTATTAAACACTAGTGCAATTAAGGTAAAGAAACAAACTATATATTTTTTTTTATCCAATATGTAATATATTTTTGTAAAGGAATACATAATTGAAATGTTAACATTAGCTTACAATTTATTTATTTTTTAATTTTTAAATTTTTAAGAATAATGAAAGTCGATTTTAATATATACGTTTGTATATTTATTTTAAAGATATTTTGTAACTCAAACTATGTCAGGATGTGTTATTATAAATATATATAATATTTTTTTTTTTTTTGCTTTTGACATTCAAGTATAATAAATAATAAAATTCATTTGTCAATTTAAACTAGAATGCAATAAATTAAATTTAATACATATAAGAATTGTATAAGTGTACAGATTTATAAAACTGTATTTATAAGCAATATCATTATTTAACAGTTATCTTAGTTCTTCAATTAGTATTTTAACAACCCGATTACATTGATTCATATCCATTAAATCTTATAATATTAAAACATTTAATATTTCATACGTGTGTGCATTATATATAATTGTGCCAATATTTCATATGCTAACCATTATCTTGAATTATATGTAAGTCAGTTGATTTTTAAACCTATTTGTTGGTGCAGACATTACTTATTATTTATTGAGATTAAAATTATAGTAATAACTTTAGTCCATTATTGTAGAGTTGTTGTTTTTTTTTATCTTGGTATTGTTAGTTGTAGAATAGCTTTAATATATCAGGCCTTATTTATTACAGTTAGTGTTTTTACTGGATAGAGTGGATAAGATCCCCATTCCTATTAGTTATTCATCCATGAGTGATAATGCTTATATTTCTAGTGATGGTGATCACATATTTCTAAATACCTAGTGTGTTGTATTTTGGTGAGCCTCTCCATATATATATATATATATATATATACATATATATATATATATATATATATATATATATATATATATATATAAATAAAAATATCCATTAATTAAAAATAATATTGTAATTATGATTGAAATAATATTTTTAAACGGTTTATAAACAATTCAAACAATCTTTAAATCCGCAGAAGTACTTTTGGTTACTTTCAAACCTGCCTCAACTGCTATTAAATTCAAAAACTAAAAGCGGAAGCAAACGTCATCAATTCAAATTCCACGAATCTCGTATTTTAATGTTAGAAGCTTGTCGATTTATCAAATGTGTTTTATTCCTGTTTATAAAAATTGCCTCTTTAATTTTTCTTTTACTATGGTTTCTCTCTTCATGAAGAATTTTCACATTTTCAAAATTAAATTTAAATTTATGTTTACATGTTTTTTCATGATCAAAGAAAACTGAAGAAGATATTAAATCACCATTATTTTTATTTTTTACATGCTTATATAATAATTCGTGTTCCTTCAATCTTTTCTCAATGTTGCACCTAGATTCACCTATATATGATAGCATACAATCACAAAAAATTTGATATATGACATTACTTTTTTGCTTGATAGGTATGACATCCTTAGAATTATTAACTAATTTGTTAATATTGTTTGGAACAGATCGGAAGAGCAAACATTAAATACATTCTTATATAAATCCTTAAAAAATTTTACTTGTGGATTTGAAATAAATGGAATAGATATCCATTTTTTATTATTAATCTTCATTTCTTTTAAATTATAATTTTTTTTTTAAATTGACTTAAAGTATTGTTTATTTGTTCCAATTTATAACCAACATCAAGCAATTCCTTGGCAAATATCTCAATATTTTTCAATTTATCACTTTGGTAACGACATAATTTTTCATTTCGAAACAAAAAAGATTTAAAACTTGCCATCTTATGCATCATTGGTACTTTTGATTTAAAATTTATATATCCTCTTTTTTGCAATGGCTTAATTATTAGTTTATAATTTAATATACTGTTATCTCTTGTGATCATTAAATCTAAATAGTTAATCTTATAATCCTGTTCTTTTTCAATAGTCCATTTCAAGCCATTCAATTTATTTAATTCCTCTATAAGCAAATTTATACTATTAATGTTTCCACAGACAAAAACATCATCCACATATCTTTTGTAAATTTTAATATCTCCAAAAATACACATATTTAAAATATTACTCTCATATGTAGATAAAACGAAATTGCAAACTTGTGCAACTACAGGCAATCCCATAGGCCAACCTTTGGTCATTTTATAATATTGACCTTCAAAAGATGCAACAATGTTATCATTAAAAAAAATTTTAAAGAGTCAATGATAAATTTTATCATATATTTACAAATATTTTTATTTTTTAATGCATGTTCAATTATTTTTATGGAATTCATTCTATCAATAGATCCATACATGGATCTATTGATAGAATGAATTCCATAAAAATAATTGAACATGCATTAAAAAAAAAAAAAATTTGTAAATATATGATAAAATTTATCATTGACTCTTTAAAATTTTTTAATGATAACATTGTTGCATCTTTTGAACGTCAATATTATAAAATGACCAAAGGTTGGCCTATGGGATTGCCTGTAGTTGCACAAGTTTGCAATTCATTTTATCTACATATGAGAGTAATATTTTAAATATGTGTATTTTTGGAGATATTAAAATTTACAAAAGATATGTGGATGATGTTTTTGTCTGTGGAAACATTAATAGTATAAATTTGCTTATAGAGGAATTAAATAAATTGAATGGCTTGAAATGGACTATTGAAAAAGAACAGGATTATAAGATTAACTATTTAGATTTAATGATCACAAGAGATAACAGTATATTAAATTATAAACTAATAATTAAGCCATTGCAAAAAAGAGGATATATAAATTTTAAATCAAAAGTACCAATGATGCATAAGATGGCAAGTTTTAAATCTTTTTTGTTTCGAAATGAAAAATTATGTCGTTACCAAAGTGATAAATTGAAAAATATTGAGATATTTGCCAAGGAATTGCTTGATGTTGGTTATAAAATGGAACAAATAAACAATAATTTAAGTCAATTTAAAAAAAATTATAATTTAAAAGAAATGAAGATTAATAATAAAAAATGGATATCTATTCCATTTATTTCAAATCCACAAGTAAAATTTTTTAAGGATTTATATAAGAATGTATTTAATGTTTCATTCTACGTTCCAAACAATATTAACAAATTAGTTAATAATTCTAAGGATGTCATACCTATCAAGCAAAAAAGTAATGTCATATATCAATTTTTTTGTGATTGTATGCTATCATATATAGGTGAATCTAGGTGCAACATTGAGAAAAGATTGAAGGAACACAAATTATTATATAAGCGTGTAAAAAATAAAAATAATGGTGATTTAATATCTTCTTCAGTTTTCTTTGATCATGAAAAAACATGTAAACATAAATTTAAATTTAATTTTGAAAATGTGAAAATTCTTCATGAAGAGAGAAACCATAGTAAAAGAAAAATTAAAGAGGCAATTTTTATAAACAGGAATAAAACACATTTGATAAATCGACAAGCTTCTAACATTAAAATACGAGATTCGTGGAATTTGAATAGATGACGTTTGCTTCCGCTTTTAGTTTTTGAATTTAATAGCAGTTGAGGCAGGTTTGAAAGTAACTGAAAGTACTTCTGCGGATTTAAAGATTGTTTAAATTGTTTATAAACCGTTTAAATATATATATATATATAAATAACTACAACCATTAAATGTCTGTATTTTTAAATTATATAATAATAATTCAAACAAATATATTTAACACAGTATTCAAAATTAAATAATATATTCTTTACCAGAAGTACTTTCAATTGTTTCACTGACAATCTTTTTCAACTGTTAATACAAACGTACAAAAAATAAAAACTTGTATTACCCATCATTCAATCTATTCAAATTTCCCACAATTCTGTTGTCTTTATATTTGCCGATTGTTTATTCATCAAACCACCTCTATTCCTAGATATCATCATTGCCTCTTTAATTTTACATTTTTCACTACACCTTTCAATTTGAATAATTTTTATATCTCTATTATTAAATTTAAATTTAATAATAGAGATATAAAAATTATTCAAATTGAAAGGTGTAGTGAAAAACGTAAAATTAAAGAGGCAATGATGATATCTAGGAATAGAGGTGGTTTGATGAATAAACAATCGGCAAATATAAAGACAACAGAATTGTGGGAAATTTGAATAGATTGAATGATGGGTAATACAAGTTTTTATTTTTTGCGTTGTCAGTGAAACAATTGAAAGTACTTCTGGTAAAGAATATATTATTTAATTTTGAATACTGTGTTAAATATATTTGTTTGAATTATTATATATATATATATATATATATATATATATATATATATATATATATATATATATATATATATATATATATATATATATATATATATTTCTTGTGCATTGAGACATAAAGGTCCAGGCATCTTCTTTTACCTCAAATGTAGGTGTTACTTTGGAAGCCACCACGCTTTTGATATTTATGCTAGTTGCATTATAGAATCCTCTTTTGATTTATCACTCATGAGATTTAGTTTAAATTTTCCACCACAGTAGGTGAAGATGCTTGTATTTCAGTATGCAATACCAGGATAAGTTTGTTTGAAGTATGGATTCCTTTAGGATGTACACAACTATATTGGTTCTTTAAATTATAAGAATGTTTGTGTTTTGTGTTATCCCAATTTGTAATCATTTTGCAAACCAACCAACAATATTTAGTAATTATAAATGTTTGAATTCATAAGTATATGGCCAGTTAGTATAGTCCACACATGTTATGTATATGCTGTAGTCATCTAAAACTTTTCCAATGTAAATGTAAATTACTTAGTTATTTTTAAATGTTTACTTAGATGATTTACATTATATGGACAATGAATTCAGAACTTATATGTGTATAAGTGACTTTTAATAAATGCCTCATTCATAGAATTCAATTATTATTTGCTAATTTAATCATTTGGTCATTTGCTATTTCTAATTGATATTTATTTAAACTAGTATTTAAAAGAAATGTATTAAAGAAGTACATATATAATTTAGATCATTGATACAATAAGATATCTCCAATTTGTTTATTGATTTGTATATTTATCATATTTCATAACATCTTATACAGTTCTTATATAAACATAAATTGCAAATTATCAGTGTTATGGTTAAACTCTATACTTAATTTACACATAAAAAAATTAAGTATTTGTAAAGTATAAATTATTTTTATTTTTTCTCAATATGTATGTGTGCATATGCATGCCATTATAAATATAGAGTTGCAAAGTCAAAATAAAGCTATATCAGTTATTTTATATATATAAAAAAAAATGATTTTGAGTTTTATTTGAGATTTACTAATTTTCTTTTTCTTTATTTTAGTACAGCAGTTCTACCAGCTAGTCAATGTGGAAGTATTAAAAAAAATGGGTAATGTCAATTGAATAAATATATTTTGGATTTAATAAAATTCCTTTTGTTCCAAAATGTATTTAATATATAATTAAACATAAGTTAAATTAACCATGAGACCTAATTAGCAAAATATTTCAGTCAATGCTTAAGATTATTAAGTTTGTGATATAGTTAGCCGTGGTAATATTATAGTTTGATATATTTATTTTGAAGTAATTTATTTTGTTTCAACTTCATATATGTACAAAAATGCTATTAAATAGGTATTACATTTATTATCTTCATATTATTTCTTCTTGCATTGTATATGCATTTTGTTATAGTGACAAGTTACTATGAAACTCGGTTGATTTATGAGTGCCTCATAAACATATCTTATTTAAATATTTTCTTATTTTTAATATAATCTATCCATTATAAATGCTGCTCAATAATTTAGGCCATAACATCTTTTACTATGGTATATATGATATGCTACATTGATTACCAATGTTTAAATTCCTTTTTCTTCATTTATATTAATTTACTATATTTTTCATTACAATTGTCATCAAATCATATGATTGTGTGTATATATAAATATGATATATTATTAATAACGTATTATTTCAAAAGGACCTTCTTTCTTCAATTTAAATGGAATGCAGCATTTATGTTCCATTACAATATATATATATATATATATATATATATTGTAATATATATATATATATATATATATATATATATATATATATATAATGGGACAATCCTTATCAGGACTCGAGGAAGTCACATCTACCTATAGTCGAAATTTGAGTCTTCTTATAGGATGCCATGGATGATGTGATTTAAAATATAATCCAAACCAATCCTCTATTAATAACCTCGTTACTCTCGGAATTCAAGCTCAGAGTAGAAATTGCCATCGACTCTCTTCAGGCATTTCCACAAATATCCCATAGTAATAATAAATTTAATATAAGCTATATATAACTTTTTTATAAATATTAAATCACTAAATTGATTTAACATATTTGCATGAGTATGTATATTTATAATTATTGGTGTTATAAAACGACTAAATAAAATAAACAAACAAGACCTGTTTAATTTTAAAATCAAATTTAACACATTTTAATCCATAATAGAAACAAAAATATTATCATATAAATAATAAAAATATTAAAATTTAGAATCATAATCTGTGCTTATATTTGAATACAATAATAAACTATTTAACATTAAAAAAAAACATAATGTAATCATTTACCTATATATAATTTAAAATCATGTGTTTAATAAATAATACACATTTACCTATATATATATAATTTAAAATCATGTGTTTAATAAATAATACACATAATACATTATAAATCTACATATTGGCATTAATATGATTCAGTGTGTGTTATATGCCTATATAAGATAACATCCATTCACACTAGATTAATAATACAATGTATTCTGATATTAGTTATTTATGTTTAAAAACAAATTATGTTAATTGTCAGGTAAGATTCAATTTGGAATATAATAAAACATACTTCCAAATTGAAATAATTTAAAAACTTTTACCTTAGTCAGCCATCATTTTCATCAGAGTATATATCAAAATATCAACATCTAAATTTTATTAAATAAATAACAAAAATAAAATGTACATCTTATCAGTTCTCCACATTAATTACGAAGTAATTTTTCCAAGCAAATATAGTTATCCATAAAGGAAATAAAGTTTAAGGGTTATTAAAATACACAATGAAGTAATCCAAGACGAGAAAGAATAACGGTTTTATATCCCTCCTTAGATGAAATAAAATGACGATGAATGTTGAAACATATAGTTCATTGATCATTCTTTGAAAAGGCAATCCAGATATTCATTTTTTAAATATTTGCATAGTAAAATATTTAACATCTTCTTCAATATAATACTCCAATATTAATGCACCTTTTTAAATGAGAATTATGACGATTATATTTTAGGCATTTATTAAGTAGGAATGAATTTACATATTCAGGTGTAAAACATCAGCAGAAATTCTTGGCATAAATTGTCTAGCCAGAGAACATCTTTATAAATTTTTGTCTTCTTAAATATATATTTTGAAAACTCATTTCGAAGACGTTGATAACTCTTATAACCTTCTCAATTTCAATGATTATTTTTTATAGTTTTTTTATAATATTAAAGGCTGCAAAAAGGAGTTTTGCTATTGACTGAAAAGAGACCCTTTGATTCCTCTTGGAGGCCTTAAAGGAACCGAGCAGGGCAAATTCCTAATGTCCACTCCATACGTTCTTGTCGTTGCAGCTGTTATTACTATGTGATTATTTATATAGTATATGAACATGGATGGGCTGCTAACCAACACGCATTAGCCAGCATGGTGAGTTTATTGGCATTTTACCTCTGAGTTTAAGATCAAGAATCACCATGGTCTTTCTTCTCAGTGCCTGATAAGGCAGAATGAATGTTTGTGTAAATGATAAATATTTTCCCAATACATATATACAATTATGACAGACAAAAATAAAGCATGGCCCTTATTCCCAGGAGGCTGTAAAGTCACCAACCAAGACAGCAGTTGGTGGCCGAAGGCGGAGTGTGCTAAGAATCCCCTGATTGCGGACCCAGGCTGCCATTTGATGACGACTTTTTATTTAGGTACTTACAACTGCAGATCACTTTCAAGTGAAGGAAGATTGCAAGAATTAAAAGAAGAACTCTCTTATATTAAATGGGACATTATTGGACTTTGTGAAGTTAGAAGAAAAGGTGAAGAGACAATTGATTTAAAAAGTGGACATATACTCTAATATAAAGGCACAAATATTGGAAATACAAGTGGAGTAGGATTCATTATAAATAAAAAGTGGAAGAACAATATTGTGGAGATTGATGGTGTATCAGACAGAGTGGCAAGATTAGTTATACAACTTGATAGCAGACACCAAATGCAGATAATTCAGGTTTATGCCCCAACAAGTTCTCATAGTGATGAAGTAGTAGAAGATTTTTATATAGAGGAACAAAAGGCTTTTGATCAGAGTAAACACCATTTTAAAATTGTTATGGGAGACTTTAATGCTAGAATTGGTAAAAAATGAAAGAAGAAAGTGCTGTGGGGAATTTTGGTTATGGTAATAGAAATGAGAGAGGACATAGACTTGTGGAGTTTGCAGAAAAAGAAAAACCTTATATTATGAATTCTTTTTTTGAGAAAAATGTTAAAAGGAAATGAACATGGAAGCATCCAAATGAAGCTACAGCAGAATTGGATTATATTTTGACTAACAGAAAATACATATTTTAAGATTGTAATGTTCTTAATAAATTTAACACAGGATGTGATCATCGATTAGTAAGGTGTAAGATACGTGTTAATGTAAAACTAAAGAGACAAAAATCATTAAGAAAAATAATATTTACAGTTGATATTCCTAATCTTCAGAAACATTCTAATGAGTTTAAATTAGAACTTACAAATCGGTTTCAAGTATTAGTAGATTTTGAACATGAATCAGATTTCAATGAAATTAATATGAAAATAACTGATACAATTTTGAAAACTACAAGAAAGATAGCTGGTAGAAAGAAACATCAATTGACCAATAAAATTTCTACTGAGACTAGAGAATTTATGAAGAAAATAAGGAATATGAAGATATATAAAAATGATGCATTAAAAAGAATTGAATATCTCGAATTTTGTAAAATGGTGCGGAAAAGAGTTGAAAATGATATAACAAAGTATAACTGTGAACTAGCAAGGAAAGCTGTAGAAGAAAATAAAAGTCTTAAGAATGTAAAACAACATTTGCTTTTGGTAGGAAATTTACATCTGCAATAAGGAAAAAAAGATGGAATTATTACTAAAAGGAGAGATGACATCATGAAATTGGTAGAAGATTTTTATCAAGAATTATATAGTAATAAAGAACAAGTACCTCCTATATCTATTACATCTTCCAAATTGCCCAGAATTTTAAATGAAGAAGTGAGACATACAATTAAATGTATGAAGAAAGCAAAGGCCCCAGGTAATGATGGAATTCTAATTGATATATTAAAAGAAGCAGGTGAAGAAATAGAAAAAAATTTAGCAAAGTTATATACCAAATGTCTAAATGATAAAGATGTACCGGATGAGTGGAAGAATGCAGTAATAATATTAATATTTCAAAAAGGTGATAAAGAAGATATTAGAAATTACAAACCTATCAGCCTTTTATCAGTTTTATATAAAATTTTTACCAAGATAATTAATTACTACTCGTCTACAGAGAACATTGGATTTCCACCAACCAAGAGAACAAACTGGATTTAAAAGTGGTTTTTGTACAGTAGATCATATTCAGCTATTGTAGAAGTTATAGAAAGGACAAATGAATATGAGTTGTCATTATATTTTGGATTTGTAGATTATGAAAAGGCATTTGATTCTATAAACATTTCTTCAGTGATTAAAGCATTGGGTCATCAAGGTATAGACCCAGGATATTGTCATATTTTAAAGAATATTTATAAAAATGCAACAGCAACAATTAGATTACATAATGACACTGGGAAAGTCAACATTGAGAAAGGTGTAAGAAAAGGTGACTTCATATCTCCAAAACTTTTTACAGCAGTGCTGCATGAAGTATTTTGTGGATTAAAATGGGAAACTAAAGGAGTGAAAGTAAATGGTGATTATTTAAGTCATTTAGATTTCACAGATCATGTAGTTGTTTTTGCAAATAATGCTTCAGATCTGCAGGAAATGTTGCAGAAATTATCAGGTGAAAGTAGGAAAGTAGGACTAAAGATAAATGTTAAAAAGACTAAAGTAATGTTTAATCGATTTGCTCAAAATATGAAAATAAAGATTGATTATGATGAATTAGAAGAAGTTAACAGTTACAAATACCTTGGTCAGATTATTAATACAGATGGAAACATAATGGAGGATATTAATCATAGAACTAAACTTGGTTGGAGTGCTTTTGGTAGAAATAACTTGATACTAAAAGGAAATATACCTATGTGTTTGAAAAGGAAGTTTTTTTACAAATGTGTTTTACCAGTTCTTACTTATGGATCTGAGAGTTGGACACTTAATGGAAGAGCAATTCAGAGACTTCAGACCACTCAAAGAAGTATGGAGAGATGTATGTTGGGAGTAACAAGAAGAGATTGTAAACGCAATGTATGGGTAAGAGAACAAACAGGTATTACTGACCTCATTGAAAAAATGAAAAGATTGAAGTGGAGTTGGGCTGGTCATATTGTTAGAAGAGATGATAATAGATGGACAATTGGAATTTTAAACTGGATTCCAAAAAATTGTAAAAGACCCAGAAAGAGACCACATGAGAGATGGATGGATGAAATAAGAAAGTGTGCAGGGGTGATGTGGAGAAGCTAAATATCGGAGAAGATGGATTAAACTTGGAGAGACCTTCATCCTGCAGTGGATTGATAATGGTTGATAATGATGATGATGATGATAATTTTAAAAGGCAGTAAATTAATTACTTGAAGCAGGTTTTAAAATATTGAATCTTCTTTTTTTTTCTTAAATGTGTTGTAAATTCGAAAACATTTAAATTTACAGACGTAGTTCTTGCCTTGATAACTAAATAGAAGATTATTGTTATAACAATATTAGTTTGTTTTTATACTGGATTAATTTCTGCAGGCATATCACATAATTATGCTCATGCTCTATTGTTTAAAATATACAATTTGTAATGAACCCCAAACGTTTATTTCCTTTGTTTCAACTGATAAAAATGCAATGTTGACTTAAGGCTTTGTCAAATGTCAAGTTCTTGTTAATAAAAAAATACTATTAGTTAGAAACATTTATTTATGTGTGTGAATAATCAAATTAGAATTATTCATTTTTAGAATTATTCTTTTAATACTAACCAGTTTATGTATATAGCTGATACATGAAAAAAGCTTAAGATAGGTATAAGTTATTTATATATGTTGATTCAATATAGGCACAGTTAAATTCACAAAAAATACAAATTGTTTTAGGTGAGGCTCATATGGTACTCTCACAATATATATATATATATATATATATATATATATATATATATATATATATATATATATATATATATATATATATATATATATATATATATATATATCACATGACCTATATAGCTTGTATTACCAATATGTAATATATAAAGAGTGTGCTAATAGCTCTAAACAAGCTTATTTACTTTATTTGTTATGATAAATGCTACAAGACAAAATACCTGAAGCTTTTAGCTATGATGGACCCCATCCCCAGACCGTTTTCGAGCTATGGCTCTCATCACTGAGGAGCTAGGACTTTAGATTCGAAACATTAACTCAAGCCAAGTATTTATCTAATTCTTAAATATTAAGAAAAAGATCCAAATCTTAAGACACCTACATGTCTTCAAACTCAGCTCTTTAACCAAAGAAACTTTATGAGCCTGAAATAAATTCCATGATCCCATATATTAGTTGGCTTAGCAATTTAATATAGCCAACCCTAATAGCAAAATTATAATATTAGTAAAAATCACTCATATATCACATGACCTATATAGCTTGAATTACTAATATGAAATATATAAAGAGTGTGCTAATAGCTTTAAACAAGCTTATTTATTTTATTTTTTATGATATTGGTACAAGAGAAAATACCTGAAGCCTTTATCTATGATGGTTCTAGCTCCTCACTGATGAGAGCCATAGCTACATATTGCTAATACGAGCTATATATGGCATGTGATATATTACTGATTTTTACTAATATTATAATTTTGCTATTAGGGTTTTGGCTATACTAAGTTGCTAAGCCAACTAATATATGGGATCACTGAGTTTATTTCAGGCTCATGTAGTTTTATTGGTTAAAAAGCTGAAATTGAAGACATATAGGTGACTGAAAATTTGAATCTTTTTTCTTAATATTTAATAATTAGATAAATGCTTGGCTTGAGTTAATATTTTTAATCTAATGTCCTAGATCCTCACTGATGAGAGCCATAGCTTGAAACCGGTCTGGCGATGGGGACCATCATAGATAAAGGCTTCAGGTATTTTACCTTGTAGCATTTATCATAAAAAATAAAATAAATAAGCTTGTTTAGAGCTATTAGCACACTTTATATATATATATATATATATATATATATATATATATATATATATATATATATATATATATATATATATATATATATATATATATATATATATATATATATATATATATATATATTTGTTATTTTGCATATGACCATGGTAAAACTTACCATATATATAGATGTAAGGCATAATGCCTGGTAGAATAAATGCGTCTCTATTAACAGTTGTGATAGTATTTCCAATAAGACTTATTTCTTTTAAGTGAGATAGTTTGGAGAAAGCGAAACCTGGAACTGTTTTGATTTTATTATAGTTTAATCTTATGACCTGAAGAGAAGGCAGATGGTCGAATGATAATATTGGTATTTCTTTAATTTTTGAAAACCAAATTTGTAAAATTTCTAAGGTATCAAGTCCTAAAAAAGCATCATCATCAATATACTCAAGATTAATGCAATATACAAGAAGACTTTTTACTTGAACATCACCAAGTGCTTGCCTGGGAAGTCTTACCACGTTATCTAGATCAAAATCAATATGTAACAAAGAGCGAGGACTATCCAAATATGTCTGCAATTCATTTAGTGAACTAATGTTAAAGCAATAAGCAAACAAATTCGCACAGAAGCATCCTGTAGTAGAGTTGGATGGGCATTCCTGAACATAAGTTGTATTCATGCTCATACATAATGATATCCACCAAGTAATGATGAAATAAACTGTATTCATAATGATTATCTTTATATATATATATATATATATATATATATATATATATATATAATCAAAGCTACCACAAAGCCAAAATTAAACAAGACCAGCATAAAAATAATATTAAAACCCAACCTAAGGTTTCACTGCTACAAGAAGACTTCTCAAGTGTAAAGAAATACAAAAACTACACAATATATATACAGGCCACACTATTGATTTTGATTATGCTAAGGTTGTCTTCTTTGAGAGAAATGAAATCAAAAGAAGAATTAAAGAGTCTTTATTATTGAAATTTATTATTCTGAAGCAATTAACTTATTTAAGAAATCTTTTAATATTAATTGAGGATGAGAAGTGAATGGATTTGTGGGTAGTTTTTAATATTATATATATATTGTGTAATTTTTGTATATAGTTTTTAATATTATATATATATTGTGTAATTTTTGTAGTTCTTTACACTTGAGAAGTCTGCTTGTAGCAGTGAAACCTTAGGTTGTGTTTTGATATTATTTTTATGCTGTCTTTTTTAATTTTGGATTTGGGGTGGTTTTGATTATATATTGACTAGTTTAGTTTTATGCTTGTAATGTTTATAGAATCAAATACCTTAAACAATACATTATAGCATTAAATAAATAAAAAATGCTCTGAATATTTTTCATCAGAGTAACAGCCCTCCACTTCCAAGATTTTTGCATTTGACTCACTACTGGTTCAAAAAAAAATTATAAGGGTGCCAGCCAATATAGTGTGATCTATGATTTAGAAATAAATTATATTTTTTTCATATATGTCTCAATTACAAAAAAAAGCTTTATATATGACTCAGGTATGTAGATGATTACATTGATGTAAAAAATACATATGTACTATAATTATAGTTGTAGTACGTGGGTTTTAACTTTAAACAACAAATTTTACACTTTGAACACATTATATATATATATATATATATATATATATATATATATATATATATATCTCTTATATATATATATATATATATAAGAATTCAATACTCAGGTTATGTGGGTGTTTATATTGAAGCCTCACTTTGGGAGACCAAGCCAATGAAAGAAAGTCCTATGTACCGGTTAAAGCATGTTTATCCATCTAACATGAACTTGAACTCGCAAAATGTACTTCAAACTCAGTCAAGCCCAAGATTTTGGCAGGGACCAGCTTGGATTCGAACCCACTCTCTAAGCATCAGATCAAATACCTAATATACATTTTAATAGGCAAAAAAGTTGTATAAATGACATATAATAAAATATTTAAAATGTCAACATTTTGTTAGTAAGTTTTTGCTTATGTATATATATATATATATGAACCACACCTATGTATCTTAGTACAAAATAATCAATAATAATAAAAATTTTCTAAAAGCCATTTTTTATAACTTATGCACACATCTCAAATTTATATATATATATACACTTAAAGGATGGGAAGAGGATATATGGTTTCAAAACAGGTTATAGATGAAACCATGAAACACAATCTTGAACTAAGATTGGCTCCTCCAGTACATTGTCTTCTGTTAAAACAGGTTATCATATACCCTGTTATAAATGACGTATTAAAATATTATAAATCTGTTAACAAGATATATTTATTGAAATTATGGTTTAAATTAGTTTTAAAGAGACATTTCTTGCCCATCAATGGTATTTCTGCTACAATACTTCTTATGTTGACTTTTAAAGTAGATTAAAGTAGGCTGACCTATTGGAGATAATTGATTAGTCTTATTTGTTATTTTCATATTTATTTACACCCATTTGACGTATGTTTGCCTAGCAACAAGTTTATCATTAGCTGATAACAAGATTTGATATCTATTTATTTACATTCTGTTTTTTTTTTTTTCAATAATAAATCAATAATTTCTTTCCTAAAATGTTTTGGAAGTAAATAATGCATAAGTATTTTTGTAATTATTTTATAATTAAATGTATAAAATATTTTATTTACTCTCATTGTTTATGTTAGGACAGAACGGAAGAAAAATCACTATTAACTTTTAAAATTTGATCAATAATTTAGTTATTCTTTTTAACTTATAATTTCTAATAGCATAATTACATGTTCTATCTAATTTATTTTATTGACAGTGTTCATGATATATGTTAAGTGTTTATAATTTGCACAATTTAAATACTTGTTCATATGACAATTATTTCTTCTCTTCCTTCACATAGTAAGACATATAATTCTATTAACAATGAACATTGTCAATTGCTCAACAAGCTTTGTGGCAAATGCTTAGCCAGAGAAAGTATTTAAAATATTTTGTCAGGAGCCCTCCCCCCAAATCGTTGACCATAGTTTTGTGCTTTGGTACTCCTAAGAGAGAGTCACTTCTTTAGCTCTCCTAGCACCTCTCTGATGAGGGTCAAAGGACCTAGTGCTTATGTGATGAGTATCAAAGCAAGAAACCATGGTCAGAGATTTGGGTGGGGGTTTCTGAAAAAAATATTTTAAATGATTTCTCTGGCTAAGCATTTATAACAAAGGTTACCAATGCTCATTATTTATGTCTTACAAGCTTAAGTGAATTGAGTCATGTGATCTATGACTCTTATTTTGACTATATAATTCTATTATTTTAATCTAATTACAATGCAACATTTGAAAATATTTAATAATATAATTAAATGCATACTATTTTTTTTTAAATTTTAATGTCAGTATATATTGTTAATTATTCACATATTAAAATTTATCCATGTAGCAATAAATATGGAAGTGTGTTTTTATTAAATGTTTCCTTTTCTAAAGTAGTTTGTGAAATAACTAATTTGAGCTGTTATCAGATTTGTTTGATTACAAATCACATTTCTTCAAATTGAGACCTTGAGACAGCATATTTATATTATAATAGCAACTTATTCCAGTTATTATTATTAACCTAACATACTTTTATCTATAATGAAATTATTTATAAATATAAAATCTCTATGGATATTTTAGTATGTGTGCCCTCTTTTTATATATATATATATATATATATATATATATATATATATATATATATATATATATATATATATATATATATATATATATATATATATATATATATATATATATATATATATTAGATCTTAATGTCTGTTGAACAATTAATATTTGAAACAATTAAGCATGAAATTGTAACAAAACATGAGGAGATTCATTTGGTTTCTGATTATTAAAGAGAAGAAAAGAAAATCATTTATCTTTAAATAACTTTTTTTATAATAAATATTACAGTTCAACATTTGGAATTAAATATTAACTCTTCCAAATACAAGATAACTCTATGGATTAAAAGGCATAAAAATATTTAAATTTTCTATTAAATCTTAAAAGGAATAGCAATATAAAAGAAAAAAAAACATCTGTTTGAGTTTTTAGAAACAACGTTATTTTTAAAACTTTGATATTCTTCAGATATATATATAAATATATATACATTTAAAGTAATTATATATACACCTGGTTCTTATTTTACACAATAGATAGGTGCCTCAGAAAACATGTGCAAATAAAATCACACAAAAATAGACATAACATACCTTGAAAAAAAGGGGATGCGGATTGTGATTTTTCAAAATTCACATAAAAGCAAAACACCAATATAAAATTACTTTAAGATTTGCAAAAAAAAAAAAATAAGGAAATAAAATATGACTAATAAAATATTTCAAATTTGAAAAAAAATGATACAAGACAAACTTTTTTAACTATAATATTTAATTTTATTCATAATAATATATTTTTATGCATAATTTACAGTATAGTAATATACATTTTTATACACGTTTTAATCATTAACGCTATTTGCCAATAAACAGGTTCATTTGCAAACTGGTAAAGTTTCTTCACAAGAGGAACTATGACTAGCAGACAATGTAATTAGTAGTTAATCTTTGTGACAATGATTTTGTTAATTGTTTATGAAGCTGACAATATCCAGACATACAACTATTTAGCTCTCATTGGAATTTAAGAGCACGTTCATGAATAGTGTCATTATTAAGAAAATAATTTTCGAACTGATTAGAAAGTTGAAGACCTTCTCTAATCATTTTCGAAGTGAAAGGAACAGTTCCACTTCAATTTCTTTATCTTTTTCTACATTTTCTTTTGTATCTAAACTTTTATTTTTGGCTTTATTTTTTTAATTTTCAATTCCATTTAAAAATCAAATTTTGTTTCACTGCTATTACTCACCTTTTAAAAATAAACTTGTGGACACAAATGATTAATAATTGATTACATTCTTTTTTAAAAAGCCAAAACAGAATGTGATTTAATATGCAAAATTAACACACACAGTGTTTAAACAAATTTACATTATAATCTTGTAAAATTTTATGTGTGTAAACATAAAATGTGGAAATCATGATTTTAATTTCATTATTGCATAAAATCTTACTATTATAAAGCACTGAAAATATTGAAATTACTAACATGAAATTCGAATTCCAATAATTGTGCTATTACTTTCAATATAATGTAAGTGCGTGAAATTTATTATTTAAAATAATAGCCTATTATCAGAGTTTGACTTCCGGTGAAACACGAATCTCGTAACTTCAAAATTGTGTTAAATAAGTTCATGTAAAAAGAGACACAGGTGTATAAAGATTATTACAATAGAGGAATGAATAAATAATTATTGTATCATAAAGGTTTCGAAGCCAACTTACATGCTATTTTGAAATATTTTGAAATATTAGTTATAAAGAATGTCTAATGATAATAGAAAAATAGAGAATAAGAACATCAACATTTGAAGAATATTTACTTTATATTATATCAATCAAATCATTGGATATTATTAACAGTTTATCAATTAAAGATAAATAAATCATCATTATACCAATGGATTAATATACTTCGTAAAAGATCTTCATTAGGATTATGAAGTACAGACTTAAAGATCTAGTCTTAACTCTGGAAAGTAAGTTTTTTTTCTTTATATATATATAATATAATATAAGTAATATATTTATTATTTATATATATATATATATATATAATACTTATATTATTTTAATATGTTTATTATTATTAATATTATTTTTATTTCAATTTTGGCATCATTATATCTTAATAGGAATATCTAAATTTAAAATTAAATATAAATTGAAAGCTTGACATAATTCATCAAATTAGATGAATGATATAAAAAAAGTTATTATTTAACAGATATTTTAAACAGGATTATACTATATTTACTATATAATATAGTAAACATTTAATGTATTTTAATTATTATAAAAACATATAATATATAAGTGATACACTTGTAAATAGTACTTATATATTAGTAATTATGAAGCATTAATGTAAGAACTGTAAAGAAATTAATAAGTTATATAAATTATTAATTTTTGAATCTAGATATTGTTTTTATATATCTATTAATTTAAATTATATTCTTTACTTTTGAAAGTTTATTTTAGTATTGAATTTTATCATAGGTTATTAGATAAGTATATTATTTATTAGTATTTTAAAATGGTAATATTCATCCGTATTTGTTTATTAACATTTTATTTATCTTTTACATTATATTTTTATTGTTTATTAAATATTGAATAATTAACTTGATCTCTTTATCTAATCATTATTAAATTATATATATATATATATATAATTTATATATTTATATAATGATATATGACATATATATATATATATATATATATATATATATATATATTATACTTGTCATATGAATATCAATTATTAGTTAATTCTTATATAAATGCATATTAAATAATAACTTGTTTTGAAATTATCCCTGAAAAGAGCTAATTGCAAATTCTCCAGGAGTTTGAATATTGTGACATAATGGTGGCTGAAAGAGGGATGAAAGATGGTTGAACTTGTCTAAATTATATCAAAACGTATTTAAAATTATTGAGCTAGCATAATAAAGATAGATATAATCATGGACTTAGTATGTCATCGATTCATTTCTAGCATTCTACCTGAAGACCCAAAATCCAATGGTATTAAAATGCATATCCTCTTTCTAGGAAATTTAGTCATCCTGTATATATTTAACAAACCCAATTTAGACTTTAAATATAATTGATTTTGTTATATTTGATGCCTGGAGCTATTAAATAAAATCAATTCCATTATATTTGATGAGCCCAACTGTGAAGCATTAAATCAATTATTTCCAGGCATTAAATATAATTGATTCTGTTAAATTTGGCTTATTAAATATATTCGATTCCATTATAACACACACACACGCATATATATATATATATATAAACATCTCTCCAAGTTTAATCCATCTTCTCCGATCTTTAGCCACATTTTCCCACAGCATCCCTGCATATTTTTTTTATTTCTTCCATCCATCTCACATGGGTCTTTTACAATCTCTTGGAATCCACTTTACGATTTCTATTGTCCATCTATTATCATCTCTTTTAGCAATATGTCTAACACAACTCCACTTTAATCTTTTAATTTTTTCATTGATGTCAGTAAAACTTGTTTGTTCTCTTACCCATACATTGCATTTTTGATTTCTTCTTGTTACTCCTAACATGCATCTCTACATACTTCTTTGAGTGGTCTGGAGTCTTGGTATTGCTCTTCTATAAAGTGTCCAAGTCTCAGATCCATAAGTAAGATCAGGTAAACCATATTTGTTAAAAACCTTCCTTTTCAAACACATATGTTAATTTCCTTTTTATATCAAGTTATTTCTTCCAAAAGCACCCCAACCAAGTTTAATTCTATGATTAATTTTATGTATTATCTTTTCATCTGTATTAATATTCTGACATATGTATTTGTAACTGTTAACTTCTTTTAATTCATCATAATCAATGTTTATTTTCATATTTTGAGCAAATCAATCAAACATTACTTTAGTCTTTTTAACATTTATCTTTAGTCTTACATTCCTCCTATCATCTGATAATTCCTGCAACATTTATTAAATGTCTGAAGCATTATTTGCAAATACAACTATATCATCTGCAAAATCTAAATGACTTAAATTATCTCCATTTACTTTCACTTCTTTTGTTCCCCATTTTAATCCACAAAATACTTCTTCCAACACTGCTGTAAAATGTTTTGGAGTTATGAAGTCACCTTGTTTTACACATTTCTCAATGTTGATTTTGCCAGTATCATTATGTAATCTAATAGTTGCTGTTGCATTTTTATAAATATTTTTTGAAATATGACACTATCCTGGATCTATACCTTGATGATCCAATGCTTTAATCATTGAAAAAATGTGTATAGAATTAAATGCCTTTTCATTATGTACAAATCCAAAACATAATGACAACTCATATTCATTTGCCCTTTTTATAACATCTCTCAATGCCTAGATATGAACTACTATACTAAAACCACTTTTAAATCCAGCTTGTGCCCTTGGGTGGTGGAAATCCAATGTTCTTTGTAGACGAATTGTAATTATTTTTGTAAAATTGTGTATAAAACTGATAAAAGGCTGATAGGTCTGTAATTTCTAATATCTTTTTTTTATTAAGAAAATATTTGCAGTGGCAGGTAGCTACATTTGATAATAATAATAATAGTTTCATATAGAAGTTCAATGTTTTGCAACCAATGTGTGTGGTATTGTCATAACATTTAGCACAGTAGTCTTTGATATTGTCTCATCATCGCAAACGATAATCTGGGCCCACGTGTCTAAAAAGAAATGCTCTGGCACAAGGAGTCACTCTGTTATTCATGCCCATCATTATAAAAGTTTATCAAGGATCACTATGTCCCTGTCTGAAGGTATTCTGGCACCTGGTGACCCATAAGGCATGTAGTAGGCATGCCACTAGCCTGATAGTTACATAGTTTCCTTCTTTAATTGTCCAATCAATTGACAGGATCTTGCCAAAGCCAGAGGAAATGCTTGCAATAAATTTGTTTCTAGTGCAACTCATGTATGAGCAGGCATAGAAGATGTGCTCCAGTGTTTCTTCATGTATATTACAGAGTTTACACATGGGGCTTATTTGATGAAATCCTCTTTGCATCACCAAAAAGTGACTGGTGGGCAAGGAGGACAAGTTAAACTTGATTATAAAATCGACCAGCTTTGGTTATATCCACAAATGTCTTGACTTCCTGAGCATTTGTTTTATACACAGTTTTAATCGGGTAGATAATGGGTTTTGATTTGGGAAAAGGATTCTGTACACTTCCCAATAAGTTTGCTTAGCTTTCTGTAATTGCTCAGAAACTGAAAATAGAGTCCCCAGTTGTTCTTGTAGTTCTTTGACCCATTTACTGGGTATGGGTTGTGGTGTATCTGTGAGCTCCACAGTCTCTTTACACTGATCTTTTTCATTGTGAATTTTTATGAACATTGAAAGAGCTCTTTGAACAAAAAACACCTTGACAGCATAGAAACCAAGTCCATTCAGGTCATGTGGTCTCTGCACCTTGGCCAGATTGATACATACAGATTTTCTCTGCCATATAATCTTGGTGCAGGCTGAATTTATAGCATCCTGAAAACCCTCAGTTGGTTTGAAGATGGGCAGTTAGTAGTTTATATACAAAAACACTATCACATTTAACAATGCCACCTTGCCTGGGAGAGAGAGGGGGATTATTGAGAGAGAGTTTGTTACCTTCTTGGTTTTGTCCAAAAGATCCTGCTGGATGGACTTTCTCATCACAGTTTTGGAGAGTGAAATTGAGAACCCAAGCAATTTCTGTGGATTTCCTGTATATCTTGATGGTACTGTAACACCCCTACTAATTTTTTCAGACCACACATTTGTCTGGGTTGAGAAGCAGATTGAAACAGGATTGATAGATGTGTTCTAAAACCAGCGGCCAGGGAGCCATCAAGTGATGTGTGAATTGACATGTTTAGCAACAAGTTAGCAATGATTTTAACATAGACAATAGGTACTTCATAGTACCTTAATAATGATAGTAGTTTTGCAGGTATCATGGAGTCAAGGGCAGCAACAAAGTCTATCTGAACAACAATGGGCCCTGATTTTCGATGTGATCTGACATGCTCTGCCTCAATGGTGGATGAGCCTTTGCATGCAAATTGGTGTACAGAGATCCTAGTAAGTAACTGCTGCTGGATCTTATTCTTAACCAATGATTCAATTGATGTGATGATTAGTCAGGACATTGAGATATGTCTAATGTTGGATAAACTAGATGGATTGGTGTTTTTATCATGTATCATACAATTAAATACAGGTCGGGAACACTTTGAAAGTTCCCAGCCAGCACATCAACCACTCTCCATACTATCAGAGCTGCAAATTGGCTAAGGTGCAACAATACAAATCAGGGAATGCCATGTAAACCAGGATAGGATTGATGCTTCTGGATGATTTGTTCCTCTGTTATATTGTGTTCACCAACTTTTTGTTTCTCATCCCAGATGTTACTTTTGTCAAACTTTTGACTTTGGAGTTTTCTCTTGAAGTGCTCATGGATCTTATCTAGCATTGCAGCCCCAGAGTATTTATGTTTGTTTATGTTGATTAATGATGGGGTAGGTCTTTTTGTAGCACCAATGGCACATCTCAGGTAGCTACACTTCCAAATTTGTTGTGTTGCCAAATATATCTTGAACCTTATTGTCACAACATATTGTGCGAGCAACTTGTTTCTTCCTTTACTGTTTCTTTAACCACATGATCTCCCAAATTCCAGCAAATATATCTTGAACCTTATTTTCACAACATATTGGGCGAGCAACTTGTTTCTTCCTTTACTATTTCTTTAACCACATGTTCTCCCAAATTTCAGCATCAATTGATGATAATTTACTGCCTCTCTTGCCAATGAAATACAGCTTCTTTAGCAGCCTGTTTGGGCCTTTGGTTTTTCAGATGAAATTGTTTATAAGAGAACTAAGTACTTCTACAAAAACAGAAAAAAACCTTAAGAGGTGACAATGAGAGAAGCTGGATCTTGTGGAAGAGGATATAGGCTTCTGAAAAGATCCATTCAGATGTGCTGGCCTTGTTAAGCATTCTTATTGTTTTGATTTGGCATGAAGGGGTTAGTGATATGGGATACAGTTGAAGAGAAATCAACATGGCCAGATGATGGGTGAATGGAACAATTTGCAAAACTTCTGGACTATAAAAAAGTAAATCAATTAGGGTTTTGTGCTGCCATGTGTAAAATGAGTATGCATTGGTGGGAAACACCACTCCCCACACAACAGCACTCTGTTGAGTTTATGCAAATATTTTTCATTAATGACAGGTGGCACTGCTGATGCAAGAATAGAGTTGATCCTGACATTTGATCTTTTTTGGACCTTTAAAGAAACTACACATTTAATATCCAAATAACTGTACAGTGTGCAGTCAGAAATATAATACATAATCTTCTGAAATATCAAGTCATCTGCATTTTCATATTATACAATCTTTTTTCTTAGAAGATAAATGAATTTGAAATAATTCTTAATGCAAAAACATTATTAATTATGTCTGCAGAAGCATGACTTTATTTTATTTCTGTAAGCATTGGGATATTTTGTATATTTTTATCTCAAAGAAAATAATGAGTGTTGTGAAAACAATACAATAACATATAAAAAAAAACAGAAACTAAATTTGAATTAAATCAGTAATAAATAAGTTATTTACAATAAAAAAAAGTTAAGAAATAAAATTTACACACAAAATTTAGACTGATTGCCAAGATAATACTGACAAAATGTTATTTTGACTATAAGAATTCAAGCAAAACTCTTTTGGCCTTACAAACAAACTAACAAAGGTCTTGAAAAAAACAAATTATTTTACACAACTGAACTTATAAGACAATAATACTCAAAATTGAGAGTTAACAATAGCTAACTCTTATACACTTTATTTTCACTAAATGAACTCTCTAAACTGTTTTGGGGCTTATAAATTTAAATGTTTACTTGGATTAACAATAACTCAGTAACATATTTTTTATACATTTACTGATTTTTCAAAATTATAATCATTGGTAACTTATATTAATGGGATGGCTTACTAATAATTTACATTATCAGCTAAATAAATTTAAAGTAATTGCTGGCACAATAAAATTATTGTCAGATTAAAAAGAAATAATATCCTATTTTTAATATTCTAAACTACTGAATAAACTGAATGAAAGAAAATCATGGATCATTGATTAGAAGATGTGCATTGATACTAATAATAAATTGCTGTCCACATAATAATATTAATAATACAAAATTATTTAAACATATAGTGATGAAATATTCTAGATGAATACAACAATTATATAGATTATATGGATTACACTTAATGGTCATAGGCTTACAATTAAATAATTAAAACTATTACAAATTGTTGGTTTACTTGTCAGTGATTATAACATCATAGCAAAACAATACAGACATTTTTACTCCTCTGAACACTAAAATAACTAAATCCAACTGGAAAAAAATAAATCCTTCAAAACTATCTTATCATTGTCAACATACATCTAAATCACAATACAACATCATATATTATGGTGGAAAAATAGATTTAATCACATCATGAGTGATTGGCAGAATTATAGGTTCTACAGGGCAAAACAATATCAATCAATGAATACATTAGTACATAATATGGCTTTCAAATCTGTATATCTGTGCCAAAAAAGGATGACTGGACATTGTCTCAGTACATCAAAAAAATTTGGTCAGACACACAAAAATATAATCTTGTATAGGTATGTAGGCACCTTTATACATGTGATAACAATCACTAGAGATAAGCAATATCAACATTTGGAAAAGCATATAATAGTAATGGGGGAACTTGACCTACATTAAGAGCAAAATACATAAAGATGCAGGGCCTTACATTATGAGGTCAAACAATACTATAAGCTAAACCATGACAAAATACAAACTTAACACTATAACTGACTAAAGTTGTATTTAAATTATAACTATAATAAACCATAAGCAATGTGTGAAACCATCAAACATGCAATTAAGTCAAAATGACTACATATTATCAATAAAGAAAATTAATAGCAAATAAAATTTAGCCACAGAGTAACAGTACCCACATGTGTGATATATCAAATGAATGAAAATAAGTGGACCTGACTAATAAAGTTAATAACAATGTGACAATACTAATTCTCAAGTGCATGAAGATATTAGCAGCTGTGAATACTGTTGTATTTATGAAAAATATCAAAACTTCTAATAAATATTTCAGCTCTTTTACTCATAAAAGAATGAAATTCCATACATTTTAAAGTAAGTATTGTGAGAGATGAGTATCTCTGCTGACTCAAAATATAGTACAGTTTAATTTATCCAGCAAACAACAAAACATATAATAAAAAAAATTTACCTGATAATGCATAGAATATCTACCTATTTTGATAAACCCATTAAAATTAAAATCCATAAATAAATTACCTGAAGCAAAGATATTGAATATAATATTTTTCCTTTTTTTTACCAAATGCTAAAACCTTAATTCATTAGCAAACTTCTTCCACACTAGGTTATCTGTTAAGGGGGTGAAGTGTTTATATGATGGGTTAATTCTTCTGTAAAGCTTCAAGACAAAACATGTTATTATTATTTTAAAACATGGCAAAAGTGTTCCAAGTGCAACATGTATTAGTTCTTATAATTAACATACTTCTAAATTTAAAAGCATTTTAATATAAGAGAAAACATAAAGTAGCGAGCCAGCATCTATGAAATATGATAACAATGAAAGGCAATAAGCTGATTGAATTTTGGGATTTTATAGGTTTGTTTGATTTAATAGTAGTAGTAGTAGTAGTAGTAGTAGTAGTAGTAGTAGTAGTAGTAGTAGTAGTAGTAATAATAATAATAATAATAATAATAATAATAATAATAATAATAATAATAATCATTAATTCATATTGCAAAGGCTCTATTCCATCAGTCCGTGCAGCCACTTTTATGCTTTATGCATACTGGTGCTCTAGATGCACATTCACTCTAGGTAACAACACAAGGCGACATCCATCAACTTTCAATATCAAACTGGCAAAACTACGAGCCAGAGACAATAAAATTGCACATCCAGACATCTATGCAGCAACCTGGTCACTGATAACACAACAATCAAACCTCTAAGATGGCTCCCAATAACCAAAATCTATGCCCTCAACCAATATATTTAAAAAAAAAAAATGTGGCAATTATCTACAAATAAAAAAACAGAATGTTGTCTTTGATTGCATAATATTAAAATAAAGGACAGTAACAACAAAATCAGACCTCAAATACTGGAAAGCAAACTAAACCCAGCATGGCAATATACATCAAAGTTGAAGTTTTGCAAATTGAACAATGATAACCCAAGACTTTGGAGAACTATGATTACAGCAAGCAGCACTCATAAATGTAACGTATACATATGTATTTTCACCCACCCTAACAATGTTTAAATATCTTTCCCTCCTAAGTTAAGTTCCTTTTTTGTACATCACAGATACCAACTTAAACTTGGTTTACTCACTAGCAATGTAAATATATGTATATGAAGTGTCTTATAGCAAATGTAACTCTATGGTTATCAATAAAGTTCTTTTCTTTGAAACAATAATAATAATAATAATAATAATAATAATAATAATAATAATAATAATAATAATAATAATAATAATAATAATAATAATAATAATAATAATAATAATAATAATAATAATAATAATAATAATAATAATAATAATAATAATAATAATAATAATAATAATAATAATAATAATAATAATAATAATAATAATAATAATGTAGTTTTATTTTATTTATTCTTTTCAAAACATATATTTTAAACTTTTTAAAGTTATCTATCATATAATAATTATAACATTTCCAGGTTTTAACTTTAATAATTTCCTTAACATATTTCATAAAAGCATTAGTTAGCAAGAAATAATCCAGCATGTCAAAATATCTTTAGAATTATTTATGGTAACCCTATGGCATATATTGACAAATATGATATTCACATCTTTTAATATCTAGCTATGCACTGCTTCTCCTTTGAAACATTTAAATTGCTACTGAAAAAATAAGATGTTTAAATTATTTTGACACACACTTTTTAGTTTAATTAATGTAGTGTTAATTTCAAGTTTTTCCACAATATAAAACTTAATAACTTCAGCATAAAAATTATTGAAAGAATAATAAAATCCCTCCAGTATAAATTTATTTAGCACATACAAATATTTATTTTTATATGTAATTAATAGAAACAAACATTTTTAAAGTTATTATTTGGAATAGTTCTGGTAATAATTAATACATTTTCGTATTATACAGGCGAAATTAATATAGCACATATTAAAATTTCAATTATAGTTTATTAGTATATGTGTTTCAATTTGCTTTTAATTTCCTCATTTTGCAAGTTAAATATTTAAACAAATATGAACTGAGGAAAATGTTCTCCATAATCTGTACTATAAATGCAACAGAACACAACATCTGCTTCCAATTCAGATACATTTCAAAGCTATATTTACTAAATTGAATTAAACTATAAAAAAAAAACTTCTGTAGCATTGTGTGGTAATTAAGAAAGCTTAACTGATAGTAAATAAACAAGAAATGGAGTACCTGTTAGATTTTATCCATGCATCATAAACTTAAAAATGATTACATTCAAAACTTAACACTTTTTAAAACAAATAATAAAAGTTATAAAAACTGAACAATTTAAAATTTTAACTTGCCTGAGAGAAAGAAAAAATGTGGGTGAAAATTTTCAAGCCAGAATAAATTAAAACAACCAACACATCACTTTTATAGTATTTTTATTCTTTTTTTTTTAGCTGTCAATTTCTTATTCATGCCCAATAAACAAAGAATTTTATTTTTATTTATTTTTTTTAAACTCAACTACAAGATAAATCCATTAGAAATCATGCCATTTTAATCTAGATATTTTCAAAATTACATCTGATTTAATGAACTTAGTTTGAAAATAAAATTAACAAAGTTTCTTATTAAAAATATTATAATAAAATATAATTATATTATTTATGCATTTATTTATTTAGGATATTTATTTACTAGTGATTGTAATAATAACATTTATTTTTTTAAATTGCTTTAACATATATTATAATTCTTTACTTTTTATATGAGTTTGAATAACACAAAGCAAAACTAGTTTTGTTAATTATCAAACAAGTTTTAATCATTCAAGCACACACCTACACATACATAAATGGAGGAAATGGCATTTTAAGTTTTAACTTAATTTATTATTTACTTCTTAAATAACTATCTGTAATTTATTACAAGTACAAAACCAGCTTTTAAATGTAATATATATTAAAAATAACGTTAATAACTTTTCAACTAAATTATAATAAAACAAAAAATTAACTCTTATTTGATTATTTAAAACATACAGAAGCTAATTTTATATTAACGGTATATCTATTCTCTACACTCTATTCTCTCCTAAATTTAATTATTATAATATTAAATTATTATATTCTGTCACTCATTTCAGTACAATACTATTATTTTAATAATAACTGGACTTTATCAAAAGAAATATTACCTATTATATTTAAATAAATAAAGCAACATGTCTGTTTTGCATACAGGTAAAACTGAAGTGTTAAATACAATAAAATTAGTGTTTCTTTCACATTTTTATTTACTAGCTAACTGTTTTATTTAAAAAAAAAACAAAAACAAATAAATATAGAAAATTATTATGCTAAAATAGGTAAAGGTAGCAATGTGTAAAAACACTTGGTCACTATCTATCTATCTATCTATCTATCTATCTATCTATCTATCTATCTATCTATCTATCTATCTATCTATCTATCTATCTATCTATCTATCTATCTATCTATCTATCTATCTATCTATCTATCTATCTATCTGTCTGTCTGTCTGTCTGTCCGTCCGTCCGTCCGTCTGTCTGTCTATCTGTCTATCTATCTATCTGTCTATCTATCTATCTATCTATCTATCTACCTATCTATCTATCTATCTATCTATCTATCTATCTACCTATCTATCTATCCTCTATCTATCTAACCTCTTTTTTTTTATTTTTTTTTTTTTCTATCTATCTATCTATCTATCTATCTATCTATCTATCTATCTGTCTATCTGTCTGTCTGTCTGTCTGTCTGTCCGTCCGTCCGTCTGTCTGTCTATCTATCTATCTATCTATCTATCTATCTATCTATCTATCTACCTACCTACCTACCTACCTACCTACCTACCTATCTACCTATCTACCTATCTATCTATCTATCTATCTATCTATCTATCTATCTATCTATCTATCTATCTATCTATCTATCTATCTATCTATCTATCTATCTATCTATCTATCTATCTATCTATCTATCTATCTATCTATCTATCTATCTATCTATCTATCTATCTATCTATCTATCTATCTATCTATCTATCTATCTATCTATCTATCTATCTATCTATCTATCTATCTATCTATCTATCTATCTATCTAATACCATGGAAGAGTTCACGACTTTAATTATAACTATCGACATATGTTAATAGATATGTAGTCATTCTGAGTTTACTTGAAAACCCTATCCATGCAAAATATCTGTCGGCTATGGATAGCTTAGAGGATTTATAGATTTAGCCCAACAGATTCCACAATGGTATCTATAGTAACATTCTCATATTAACGTTCCTATTGCACTCTCACCTATGACCTTACACATCTTATTGGTATCTTGCTCTCAAAATTGGGACAACCATTTCATCAGATTGACAACAGTTTCCATTCTCATCAATACATTTATACAACACCAGGCTTGTATTGCACTACATTCAATATCAACTGTCTCACAATAAATTATGACTCCCAAACTATCATAAAAGACCATGATCATCATAACCATTATCTAGTAAATGAGTAAATCTTTTTGTTGAGACATAAGGGATATGCAGAACATAAATTAACCCATCATATGTAAACATAAATATTCAATGAATTCATATAATTTATATATATATATATATATATATATATATATATATATATATAAATTGAATAAATTGAATATGGATATATATATATATATATATATATATATATCCATATTCAATTTGAAAATAGATGTGAGACTTTTTTATATATCTCTATAATCAATTAACTAATGATAAGGTAATCCAACCATAACATTTATATTAATACCTTGTACAGTTAGAAACTATGATGATGCACATACCATGATTAACCAATCCAAGCTATATCCTTCACATATAAATAGTCATGTGTAATATTGAAATGTTTTTTTTTATTGTTCTTCATTTGTTATGATAATGAGCAACCTATAAATATATGCATTTATAATGGTTTTTTTTTATTTATCTTGTTGCATATTAAAATTGATATAATGCATTTTATTTTATTTTGCTTAAGGTTGCAATAATATTTTTATATATGGGCTTTATGTATTAATCTTTAGTATAAAGGGAACACATTTTAAAAATATATGTTGACAAAGCACAGGGTGTATATGCATGTGTAACTGCTTATACAAACACATCAAAAGAATAGGTTATGCCTGATTAGTTTAAATATGGTAAATTATAAAGCAGGGATTCACATTGGAATGGAAGTGAAATAAAACACACAAGTTACATATGAAATTTATTTTTATGATATAATAGGTTAGGAAAGTCTTAAGTAAGCATTCAATGAAATATATTTTTTAATGTCATTTTAAGCCAGCTAATTTTAGAGTATCCAAAAATGACAAACTTGTATATAAAATTTTGTTCTTGAATTAATATAATAATAAGCCATTTATCTACTTAGTAAATTTGATTTTAAAGAAAGAAAGAAGAATAGTATTAATAAAATATAATTATATATTTTAATTGGTTTCTGAGTTCTTATTAAAATATTTTTGTATTTTTCTTGTCTTAATTCTATTGTTTTAAATGATCATCATCATCATCATCGCTCACAGATATTAAGAATCATCAGCATTCACAAATATTAAGAAAGCGCTTGCAAAATGTTAAGTAAACTAGAATGTTGATTTACATTTAAGTATTTAAGGACTATGCTTGATAATAATCAAATTTTAATAATTATAGTTCAATAATAGAAAGCTAAAATTATGTTGTGTCCATGAGTTTTGATCATCTTCATCAAAGATGGATATCATATTATTGATTAAACACCGTTTAAACACAGCATTAAATCTAATGTTTAACATAATTAATATATTTAGTAAATAGGGGTTTAAGGAAGGTTGAATATCATGTGGGGAGATGCATGATGATCAGTCATCATTGCTAGTATTATTAAATCCTAGTTTTAACTATAAAAGTATTTTAGTAAATAAACATAAACTTATATAAATGCTAGCGAATGTAATAATTAAATCCTAGTTTGACATGGGATGATTTTAAAAAAGTGCTTATGAATTTATACAGATAAATTTATTGTTGTGAGTTCATTATAATGCTATGGCTGGTATCATCGTCAAAATAATTATCATTATTATTGTGATATCATCATCATCATCATCATTATCATTATCTTTCTATCATGATAAATAATCAAGTTAAGTAACCAGTTCTCATGGCCATCCATATCCGTAATGGTCTTCACAATGCTTGTTTGGAATCCATTAATAAGATTATACTTGTCTGTTCATTAATATACGTAAATGAGGAGTAATATCTATAAGAGTCTTTGATCTATATAAATTTGGTGATATGGGGATCTTATGATTTTATTGACATGAGTAAAATATAAGATTGTCATTTTTTTTTTCATTAGTCATTCAAGTCATCTGTGATAAAAATGTACCAAAGGAATTTGAACTCAGTACACTCTAAACAGATATGTATCTAGATTTAAAACATTCTAGTGACGCTCGTGGGAAAACACATGTAATTAGCTAAACTGAATAATGGGTGATTTAATTCCTTTCCAACTTCATCATATTAACTTTATATGACTTTTTTTATAAGTTGTTATAAACAGCACCAGCATGTGCATATGAACATGAATGGTCTTATATAGTTGGAAAGAAGAATAGGAATGATTCTTTGTTAAAAGAACCTAGTATTGGAGATAAGAAACATGCACTCCAGGGATCTCACAGTGGGTAATTTTGTTCAGTCGCTATATTTAATATAATTCTGTTTGATGACAATGGCCAGTATGTTTTATTGTTCAAATGACTTCCCCAATATCTAAATATTTTAAATCTTTAATTATGACAGTTTGAATTTTCATTGTTGTTATTTTATGTGTTGAGTAATGAGATAATTTATTTATTTCATTATTAGCATGACAGAATTAATATTTGTGATAGTTGCAATCGGGCTATGATGTTGTATTTTATTAATTAGAAATAGACACCCAAATAGAGCATGATATGCATATGTTCTTATTTATATGTTAGTGTCATCCTTATTTAATTATAAATTGTATTTTAGCTAACACAGTAAATTCATTTCTCATTTAATTTACTAGATTAAAAATGATGAACCGCTAGAGCATATCATATATCCTGTTTAGTGTTTAGTTATTGAATTATAGCAACTATCATTTTATCACTCATCTATATATTTATAATCAGTTACAAAATACCAGTCTTTTTCATCATTACATTAATTTGTATGCTGTTACAAAGTTTCTTACTGTTCAATCGAAAGATTATAAACATATCTTAATAATCTCAGTGCATCTATTTTTATTGTCTGTTACAAATGGGTTATTCTCTATCTATTTTATTTACTGTTAGATTAGATATATGGTTGCATTGATGGATTAATTATGGTTAAATATTTGTGAATTTCATCTGATAATGCCAATACTTTTGATGATGGTGGTTACTTCATTACTATATGATTGATATTATATTAAATAATGTTTATAAATGCTATAAATTCATGTATAATATTGAGTCTCATTTTTTAAGTTTGTTTATCATGATGTAGGTTTATGAAAAAATGAAATCTGGTGTGTTAACTGGTAATAGATCTCTAATTGTTCTTGTAAACGGAAGTGTTGATGTTTGGATATCATTGAAGTTAATTGTTATTATTTTTTCTGAGTGATCTGAGAAAGCTGAGGGTGTAAGTTTAATTGTTACTAGATGGTGAAGCATTGGAGTAGAAACATAAATCAATTAGTGAATAGAATCGGCCATTGTAAAATAATCTTGCATTTTAAGGTAGGAATCCTTGTGCATTCAGGAGTGGTATGGATATTTTATGAAGCCATTGGTCTGCAAATTTATTGTGTGATGTGTTAAAATTGTCTATTAGTATTGTGGGATTTGTTGTGTTTACTAGCATGAAATTGATGTTTGCAACTATGGTGTTGATTTTGTTGTGTTGTATTGGCATGTAGATAAATAATATATTAATAACTATAATTTTATATTAAAGTTGTAATAAGAATATTAGAATCAATATATATATATATATATATATATATATATAAAAAATAATATATATATATATATATATATATATATATATATATATATATATATTGTAAAGGATAGCTTACAATGCACACATTCCTAAAAAGATCAAGCATATTTATTGAACCCAATCCATTTGGAATTTATAGTAATATTGGAAATATTATTATTTGTTATTATTATTGCCTATATACATATAATACACAATAAATTATTATATTTATAAAATAAAATGCGAGCAATATTTTAGAAAGTACTATTGTATATGTATATATATAAAACTATTTGATTAAATAAATTGTAATGTATATATTTTTTTTTAAATTTAAAATTGAATATTAATATATATATATATAATGTGAGATGAATTGAGGTTAATTAGGTGGGTATATATGTGTGAAAATAAAACTGATTTTATTATTTTAACATTTTTTTTTTATTTATAATAAATCTAAATGTATTTAAACAATAGACAGTTAAAGATATTGGCGTTTATGAAAATCTATGCCCATGAAATGTATAAAAACAAAAGACAATTTACAAATCATGCTTCTTATTGTTATAATAACTGTAACAAAAGACAGCAAATAAAAACTAAAAATTTCGAACGCTAAAATGGAATTTTAGTTTTTCTTTTAGTTAAATTATAAATATTTTAAAAATTGAATACTGTAACTAAAAGTTTATCAAATTCAAGGGACAGAAAGTGAAAAGAATTAAGAATAACTGATTAATTCTTAAATAACTAAATCATGTTTAAAAAGTTGGAGTAAATTTGATTTTTTTTAAAATCTTTTTAAAAAACAATAATGAGAATTAAATTTGTTAAAAATTGGAGAAGAAAGAAAAATGAAGTAATTTTCTTTATATATATATATATATATATATATATATATATATATATATATATATATATATATATATATATATATATATATATATATATATATATATATATATATAAGCGCTTCAATTCTATTAATAAAAAAAATATATGATTATAAATAATTAAAATGTACTTTAATAGGAAAATGAGCTAGAGCAATACATGCTATTGTGTGTCATGGTATTTTCCTACCAGCTGCATATTATATATATATATATATATATATATATATATATATATATATATATATATATATATATATATATATATACTTTATTGTAAACACACAAGAAGTTGCCTTCAGTCCAAAGTAAACAAGGATTGGAATACATTATGGTGAATCAAATGAGAATCAACATGTTTGCCCTTAAACACAACTACAGGAGACACCATTGTACCTATCTATCCTTGCTAAGGAGAATGATTTATTAAATGAAACTGCTTTGAAGAACAACTTGCTTAACTATCAGCTACTACTGCTTTTATTATGATTGTTATAAACTTTATTCTAATTACAATTTTTTTTTATTTATCAAAGAATCAATATTGTAAATTTTGTGTATTTTTTTTTATGTATGTATATTATCTGTTGTGTTTTCACACTCTGATGAAGAAGCCACATCTTTCAAAATTAGCAAAGAAGAAAATGGGGGATTATTCATTTTGATATGTTTATATTTTCATTATAAATAAAATTTAGGTATAGCCACCTGCTTCACATCAGGTCATCCACATAAATATTGAGGTAAGATTTTTTTAATTTATATATAGGTTAAATTACAACACGTACAGGATACATATTATACGTTTTATTTTGTGATTAACCATGTATGTATATTTTCTACCAATATATATATATATATATATATATATAAATTGGGGAAATTTGTTAAATAGATTAACATTTGTAAATATATAATTTAGCTAGCCAGCATTTCAATTATATTAAATAACTAAAGTTGATTTTTCTATATAAGTATGATTTGTAGAGAATGAGGGACCCATGTACATATGATGATTATTATATATTTTTTATTATTATTTTTCATCATTACTATTGTTGTAACATTTAATTTTTATTAATGTTAACAAATGTTTAGAGTTTATATTGTTCCGGTCTCTGGTTTATTGGGTTGTCATGACATTCTACAGTTTATAAATAATTATTCATGCACACACATCTATTTTTCTTATTATATAAAAGCTTGAAAATAAAACAAATATTATAAATGCTAGTTGTAACCTATATATAGGTGCAGGAGTTGCTGTCTATATCTGTTCATACCTGCTAAAGGAGTTAAAAGCAATATTCTCTCTGGGCTTGAATATTAGGGAATAACGGAATTTAAGAAGGAGAAAGTGGGTGAACTAACCTAAATTGCATTTAATATTATTAAATAGGGATAAAGTTAGTCAATTAAAAGGTATGCAATCATTGGTTAAGCATTTCATCGGGTTCTCATTAGCACTTTATCAGATGACTCACAGTCTGAACATAGTTGGATGCAATTTTATCTCCTTCTTAGCCTGTTAGGTCTTTGCAGATTGTTTCATTAGGGGCAATAAATTAGAGCTTATTAATTTATCCCCACACCATATTGCTGCATCTGCATAGTAGTATAGTCTGCAAGTTAGTTGACCATCCATTACATCTGGTGTCAGCAGGGTTTTGGATTAGTTGTAATCACTCCGTCCATTGTATCTGTCAACCAATGGGGATGCACGATGTGTAGTGGGTCTACACACCACTAAAGATCGAATTAGTGACTGACATGACTGGTATGATGGATACTAGGGGTGGCATATGATGAGAATTGTTTGTCCATTATATCTGGCACCAGCAATGTTTGGGGCTTGATAGATAGGTCTATTATCACATATAGACTTTGTATAAGTTGGTCACACATTGTGATCGAACCAGCTGATTGTTGATTATTCAAGTGCTAATCATCTCATTCTGTTATATCTGGCGTGCAACATGGTAGGCATTTTACAGTTAATAGAAGTATCCAAGTATATTTACTAATAGTTATATCTGATGTGCAATGTGTGATAAATGTATCCAAATGTATTTACCAATAGTTACATCTGGTATCCAGTATGTTAGATATGGATATACTCTAATTGGACTGGCATTTAATTTTTTTTTAAAAAAAATGTTGAAGCATATTTCATTTGATATTTTTCTATCAACATAAACCCATATGAACTTATGCACATGGCAAACAACTAGCACTTTCATTAAAAATAATAGTAATAGGGATAATAAATAGATTACATATACTTGAATCAATTTTCAATAAGAGATCTAAAGTGTTGAGGGTAAATTGGAAATATAAAGGATTGGAAAATAAACAGACTGATGATAAATAGTTAAGTGATTAATAAATGATAATAAAATAGTAAACTTAGGCATGTAAAAGGACATAGGCTAAAAAGTAAATATATTAAAAACTAGAAAAAATAAAGGTAAAAGATAAATGCAATGGTTGGGAGTGGCATGATGCACTGTGGCATGTGATTATTTATAGTTTCATAAATAAATATTTAATAAATAGTTTGCAAATAAATAAATATTTAATGATAACCCAAAGTGGTAATGAATTAAGTAATATGGAATCAAAGTTGGAGATAGGGAAAGATAATAGTGACAGTGAAATGGTAGATGATACTACCAGTAATAATGTAGAATCTGTGATGATTCAGATACATGGGGGGTCTATTTTGGAAGTGGAACAATCCCCACAAATTCAGGAAGAAAGTCAAACAGTTTCTCAAATTCAGATGATTTCTCCCAGTGAGATTACTCAAGTGCCTAAAGTAGGAGTAATTCAGGCTATGCAAGACCCTACAACATTGGCACAACTAATCCAAGCAGTCATGGAGATGAAGAGTGATATAAATAGCAAGATGGAGAATATGTCAACCAATATGGAGAATATGAAAACTGATTTAAATAGCAAGATGGAGAAGATGAAGAGTGATATGAATAGTATGAATAGTAAAATGGAAAATATGGCAACCAAGGCTGATATAAATAAAATAAAAGAAGAATTGAAGAAAGATGTGAATGATATAAAAGAACAAATGGAAACAAAAATTGATAATGTTGAAATTAAGCTGTCTGAAGATATGGGACTACTTTCCTTTAAATTAGGAAATGTTCAAATAGACAATAATGAATTGAAGCAAGGAATGTTAGAGATGAGGAATGAAATTGATGAAAAGAATACAAAATGCCAACAGCGAATAGATGATTTTAAATCCAGTTTCATGGAACAATTGAATGCAAAATGTGATGAGGCATGTAAGAGTCAGGAAACATTAAAACATGAGGTGTGTGAAGAACAGGGTAAATTCCTAACCGAGGTTCAAGATGAATTTCAGGGAAATTAATCGAGAATAGAACAACTTTCCATATCACAAAATAATCAGGTTGTGTCATGCAAGAAGATGCTAATAGATTTTGATCAACATCTTAAACGAGTTGAGAGTAGAATAATCAAAGGTGGGATGGACATGACAGTAGACAAAGCCAATATAGAAAAGTTGGTGGGAAGTGCTTGTGAAATAAGAGATGAAATTGATAAAATGGGTGAAGCCTTTAATCAGAGATTGGTAATGATTGAGTCTCAATTGTACCAAGAGATGCCGACCAGTGGAGGAAAACATGATGAAATTGATGTAAGGATGCACAGTAATAATAAAATAAGGGATAATAAGACTCATCGCCTAGAGATGGCCCTTAAGGACCCACAGAAGATAAGTGATCCTTCTGAAGAAACTCTCGTCCCACATCACATTCTGTCTGAGGCAGAAGATTATCCTCCTAATTTTAGTTTAGCAGATTTAATTTCAGATAGTTATAGAACACACGATGATGATCATGCACTGACACCACCTGTAAATACTACAGAAGTCAACAAGACACTTTGCCATCCTGCACAAGTAAATGCTATTAACCAGTTTGTCAAACTAAAAGTATTCAAGGAATCTACTAATGAAGCTCCCATTGATCATACCCAGACTCTGAACCTTTATTTCTCTGTAAACAGAAACTTGTCAGAGGGTGAAAAAGTTATAATTGCATACAGACACCTGCAAGGTGATGTGCTGATGTGTTGGGAGTCATTGTTTCAGGCCCCATGTACCTTTGATGAATATCAGATACTGCTGGTGAAGAATTTCTGGAACAAGGACAGGCAGGAGGCATTATTGTATCAGTTATTCCAAGAGAAATTTAGGGCAGCACCAGGAGAAACCTTGACAAAGTTTTTCTGCCATCAAGTTACGAAATTAAGGATGTTAAATACCTACTGCCTGAGTGAAAGTCAAATTATCAGTATAATAAAGACAAACTTATCACTCAGGATTGAACAATCTCTATTATGTACCAATGTTAGGACCATAGAACAGGTGGCAGAACTGTTAATTAATATAGATATGAACAGTGCTAACCTGTCAATTAGGGCAGCTGAAAAAAGTAGAGAAGAGGCTACTGTTAATACTATTTTTTATAAAAAAAGAAAAAATAATGATGCTAACCATTGGAAAAGGAAGTCCATAAAAAGTAATTCACCCTATGCTTGGTCAGCCAAAAGGAACCGTACAAATAGTAGCAAAACAGGAATAAATCCTCTTCATAGTCCCGAAAAATCCCCAAAACCAGGGAGTAGGAATTATACACCAAAAATTCAACAGAAACTAAACTTGAAGGGTACTTGCGGTTATGTTCCTCACCTCAAGAGACTGAAAATACCCTGAGGAACATGAAACAATCCCCAGATCGAGAGATCACTAATATGATGTGTTCATGGGAAGACAAAGCACCTGACTATGCTTTGCAGAGCTGCCCCATGATAGAGGTTTTGTTTGAGGGTTTACAAGTTAAAGCACTGTTAGATTCTGGTAGCTAGATTTCCGTTATCTCCTGATAAATTTTACCAGGAAATTTTAATTAAAAATCCTAAAATTAATACCTTACCATTGAAATCTATTCATGTTTCCATGGCTAATAGCAGTAAGGCAAACTTGTACAAAAACAAATCTGGGTGGAAATGAAAGTTGGCCAAACAGTCCTCTATTATGTGTTCCTTATATTGATGTTTTAATCCATGATGTAATTCTTGGGTCAGACTTCCTACATTTGGACAATTATTGATTTCTCTAACAAAGTGGTTAAGATAAGTGATGAGGTCTTGGAGATGACATTACTTTCAAGATATAGCCTCCCTGAAGTTGTCTGTGTTATATCTAGTATCCCGGAGGCACTCATAGATAGTAAGCTGCTAGATTCCAACTTGCTTGGAAGCGAGAAGACATTGAAATTAAGATCTGTGATACATAAATTTAACCCGATTTTTTCGAAGATACCAGGAGTAATAGAAGGATTTCAGCAGAGAATAAGATTAGTACATGACCAACCATTTCAGTCCAGATCATATCCTATTCCGTACCAGTATCGGCAAGAGGTAACCAAAAAATTAACAAAATACTAGATTGGGGGATCATTTCAAAATGCTCTTCACCGTACTGTAATCCAGTCATAACTGTGAAGTAGAAAGATGGTCAATGAGATTTTGTTTGGAAGCTAGACAACTAAACAAAATTACTGTTCCTGACAGAAATATTCCACCGCCCATACATGAATTGTTCGTGAAATTTGGAAACAAGAAGGTGTTTTCCACTTTCGATCTAACCTCTAGTTATTGGCAGATCGAACTCCATCCGAATGATCACCAATGCACTGCCTTCTGATATGAGGGATTTACATACCAATTTAATAGCATGCCATTTGGATTGATAAATAGTGGTGCTGGTTTGATATGATGTTTAGATCAGACCTTATCTCCTGAGGTGAAGCAGATCATTACAATATATGTGGATGATGTGATTATCGCATCTACCACTGTTGAAGAGTATCTTCAAAACCTGACTATGTTTTTCCAGGAGTGCTTCTGGAAAGGCATCAAGATCAACTTCAAGAAGAGTACCTTAGTTTCAAACCAGGTTATCTTCTTTGGTCATATCTTAGGTTGTGATGGGATAAGACATCATCCAGACAAGTTCAGTGCCATTCAAAGCTTCCCTAAACCGAGTAATAAAAACAAATCCGATCATTTTTGGGGCTATGTAACTTTTACCATCGTTTCCAACAAAAATTCTCTGACCACACGGAACCATTATTAAAATTAATCAGGAAAGAAGAGAGATGGAAATGGACTGAGGAACAGGATCGTGCATTTGAGAAAATTAAAACAGTGTTTTTAGATCAAATTATGTAAGCTTTCCCTGATTTTAGTAAACCATTTATAGTCCAGATGGATAGTAGTGGTTTTGGATTGGGGCTGATATTTTCCCAAATCCAGGAGGATGGCCAACCTAGCGTCCTCTACTTTATCAGGCGACTCCTGTAAGGTCCAGAAGTAAATGATACAGTAACAGAGAAGAAAGCACTTGCAATAGTGTGGGCCTTTCAAAAGTTTTGACAGATGCTTCTCAGATCAGAGGTGTTAGAGATCACAGATCACAAAAGCCTCGAATTCCTGAACCACAGTTATCTGACCAACAGCCATCTAGTTAGATGGAGTTTGCTGTTGCAGGAATTCAATTACACTTTGCAGTATTGCAAGGGATCTGAGAATGTTGTAGCCGATGTGCTAAGTCGAAACCCATGTGGATCAGATGAGAGCCATTTATCGGTAGAGAATGCCTACATTCCCAATTTCAATATGATCACTGATGGTAATGTAGAGAATGATTTGGAAAACCTGCCTGAATTGCAACTTAAAGATAATAATATAAACTTAATCATGAGAGCTTTGAAAGGAGAGAAAGTTTTGAATGTGCCAAAAGATCTTGATTTTTATAATATAGAAAATGAGGTCCTGCTATATAAAATAAATAATATTACATATGAGTGGAGAGTAGTAATATCAGAAACATTGCATATCCCACTCATAAAATATATTCATTGTTTATATGGACACTACGGTGCCTATAAAACGGAGCATACTTTGAGAAATTGGTTTTGCTGGCCTGGTATGTATAAAGACATATTAAGGTCACTTCAAAATTGTCTAGTATGCTTTTGAGCCAAGCCAGTAAATCAAAATTATTATAATAATGCAAAATCAATATTACCTAAAGGACCAAATGAGATCTAGGCGATCGATTATTATGGGCCGTTACCACCATTTAATAAACAAAAATATTTAGTGGTCACTTATGATCTCTTTACTAAATATGTTTCTGCTTATCCAATACTCCAAGCTAATACTAGATATACCATCTAGGTATTAGACACCCTCCAATTTGTAAGGATAGGAAAACCCAAAACCATTTTAACAGACCATGGTACTCCTTTCCTATCCAAATAATGGAAAAAATGGGTGGAAAGATCACAAATAAAGCATGTGCTCACATCCATTAGGAATCCACAGTCAAACCCTTGCGAACATGTAATGTGGTAGCTTGGTCGTTTGTTCAGGACTTACCTAGGGGATGAGCATAGAGGGTGGGTAAGACAGATAGACCAGATAGTTAATTATATCAATTGGAGTGTGAATGAATCCACTGGATTCACACCCATTGAACTACATTTTAATCAATCAATTCCCATGTTGTTCACTAAATATCAAACTATAACTAGATATAAACAAAGTAGTATGGAGGAATATGTGCAGAAAGCATATCTTTGATGGGTAAGTAAGGCCAATAAAAGGAAAAAAAATAAGACTGGAACTCTTCATACTTTTAAAGTAGGAGATATAGTTTTAATAAAAATCCCTGATATTAGTAAGCAAATTGAAAATAAGTACAGTAAGTTTTACCATCTATATGAAGGACCTTACACAATGGTTAAACAATCAAGTCCTAATGCATTTTGGTTGGATATGGAAGGACAATTTAGGGGCATGTATAATACTTGAATTATGAAATCATACTATGGACAATCTTAGTAATTGTAGAATTGTCATACTCAACTGATGTGTAAAAAAAATGAGAGATTAATGCTGATAAGTAAAAAAAAATAGATATTATAAAGTTAGGTTAAAAATTCTGATAAGAGTATTCCCTAATGGATGCTAACGCAGATATTAGGATACTTTAGAGCAACTTTATTTAAGAGAGTTAAACCACATTAAGTGATGGTTGCTGCAATCTTCTGTTAGTCCTCAAATGAAATCAAATAAGACTCAGTAGGAGCAGGATAGAGGATAACAAGAATAAAAATATGTGCTATCTGAAACAGAAACACATTTTATTAGAGTGCTCAAAACATAACCATCCTTAGTTTTAAAAAAAAACACCTACATTTGAACCCCACTTTAAAAAGTATTTTATGAGAGTGAGTAGAGAAGAATAGAATGCATTTTGTGTAGTTTAGTGTAGAAAACAGTAAAATAAGGTTTCACTACCCTTCTTATATTTGTTGGAAAAAAACCCATCAAACTTCAAATGCAAACCTTGTGTAAGTGTTAAAATTTTCATTATATATTAAAATTCTAACCCTGTAAGAAGAGGGGATTGTAAAGGATAGCTTACAATGCACACATTCCTAAAAAGATCAAGCATATTTATTGAAACCAATCCATTTGGAATTTATAGTATTAGTGGGAATATTATTATTTGTTATTATTATTGCCTATATACATATAATACACAACAAATTATTATATTTATAAAATAAAATATGATCAATATTTTAGAAAGTAATATTGAATATGTACATTTATATAAAACTATTTGATTAAATAAATTGTAATGTATATATTTTTTTTAAATTTTAAATTGAATATATATATATATATATATATATATATATATATATATTCAATTTAAAATTTAAAAAAAATATATATATATATATATATATATATATATATATATATATATAATGTGGGATGACTTGAGGTTAATTAGGTGGGTTTGTATGTGTGAAAATAAAACTGATTTTATTATTTTAATATTTTTTTATAATAAATCTAAATGTATTTAAACAATAGACAGTTAAGGAGATCAGCTTTCCTGAAAATCTACGCAAATGAAATGTATAAAAACAAAAGACAGTAAATAAAAATTAAAAATTTCGAAAGCTAAAATGGAATTTTAGTTTTTCTTTTAGTTAAATTATAAACATTTTAAAAATCGAATACTGTAACTAAAAGTTTATCAAATTCAAGGGACAGAAAGTAAAAAAAAGTAAGAATAACTGATTAATTTTTAAATAATTAAATTGTGTTTAAAAAGTTGGAGTAAATTTGATTTGTTTAAAAAATCTTTTTAAAAAACAATAACGAGAATTAAATTTGCTAAAAATTGGAGAAGAAAGAAAAATGAAGTAATTTTCTTAATATATATATATATATATATATATATATATATATATATAAGCACTTCAATACTATTAATAAAAAAATATATGATTATAAATAATTAAAATGTACTTTAATATGAAAATGGGCTAGAGCAAAACATGCTATTGTGGGTCATGGTATTTTCCTACCAGCTGCATTATATATATATATATATATATATATATATATATATATATATATATATATATATATATATATATATATACTTTATTGTAAACACACAAGAAGATGCATTCAGTCCAAAGTAAACAAGGACTGGAATACATTATGGTGAATCAAACGAGGTTCAACATGTTTGCCATTAAACACAACTACAGGAGACACCATTGTACCTATCTATCCTTGCTAAGGAGAATGATTTATTAAATGAAACTGCTTTGAAGAACAACTTGCTTAACAATCAGTTACTACTGCTTTTATTATGATTGTTATAAACTTTATTCTAATTACAATTTTTATTTATTTATCAAAAAATCAATAATGTAAATTTTTGTGTATTTATTTTTTTTTATTTATGTATTGAAACAGTAAGATTCGTATTTGAATCTTAAGTTTCACCTTTTTCTGTCGTCTCTCACTGACCGGTTTATCCCGCCCAAATTTAAACTTTTTAATATTGAATTGTGTGTGTAACAATATTAAAAATGTATAAATATATGTAGAATTTAGCATAAACATGCACACATTTCGATCTCAAATTAAATGCAATAAATAGGGATAAAATAATATAATTAAATTTCTTTTAGTTATATAATTTTGTATAATTTTAATCATTTATTTTGGATTATAAAGTTCGTATTTAATGCTTTGTTTAAATTTCGTTTAATAATAATTCTAAAAATATGTGATGTAATATTTAATTAAAAGTTAAAATAATCTTATGTTCCCTTTTTGTTTTTTAAATTTAAAAGCATCGGTCAGTGATAGATAATAGATTAATTAAAGAAAAATTCCCCAACATGTAATTAGTAAACGTAAAATGTGAACAATAGAACGGCACCTTTCTTTAATTAAAAACCAACAAAATGCATTGATTATCCTCAGGGCTGATTAAGTAGAACCTAAAAATATCTTAACAAAAACGTGAAAGATCAAGATTAAAAAAAAGAGGCCATCTTAGACTTGCTGGAGACATTCACTTAAAATTTAGCTTTGCTCTCGATCACTGAGAGTCTCCAAAAATATAAAAATAATTTGTTCCTGCCAAGGTATGACCGAGTAAAGCACCTAGATTATTCTCCATCGGGAGATGGCCTATCGGATGCTGAACTTTCCATTGCCTGTCATAAATTCACCATGAAGATCTGCTGCCTTAAATAAATGAAAAGCTGCTGCTGTTGTGAATTTAAATGAAATATCTCAATACAAGAAAGAATTGCCACTCGTGAACTTTTTGCTGCTAAACTCATGGAATAAGAAAACTTCTTTTAAAACATGTACCTGTCTGTGTTCAAACTCTAGAGTACTCTAATAATATGCTATAGCTCTTCTTCATAATACTTATCTAAATTATAAAATGTAAAAACTACCATATGTATAGCTAAAATTGAATAATTAATGTAATGTGTAAATGTATCTAATAATCTAGCTTACCTCATTCTATCTTACTTGGGTACGTATTTTTAAAATCTACATTCTATCTATAGTTATTATTTAATTATTGCATGCTCAAAATTATTTCAATTTTCAAAGTTTAAATCTATGATCGCTTAAAACAATGAATGCGTGTCAAATTTTCATTAATATTTACTTTCTTTAATAACTTAACTTTCCTATAAATCAACACGCATTCAATGCTTCATTTATTGTAATGCAGGGTCTACAACTTCACAAATGGCTGACATATTAGTTATTATTATTCCCAATTTATATATGTTTTGTATTTAGTGAATCATCATGAATAATTCCAGAAAATTACATTTCTTTGAGAGTCGCCAACATTCTTTAGTAAATGTTGATAATGTGGGGCCGAGCCAGAAATCTACTTAAATCTTATCATAATCGTTTATACAGTATACATGTTTTACGTTTTAGAGACGTGATGACCCATTCCGCCGTGAAATTTCCGGATTCTTCAGGGTTGAAATTAACCCCAGTCGTCCTACACAAGCGGGCATAATGGGTGCTCCCGTAGGATTTGACAATGTCATGCAGCCAGCCGGCAAATTGTGCCACGTACCACTTGTCCCTGGTTATGCTTATGTGACACCTTACTTCGTCGGGCTGAGGCAGAGACCAGTCTGATATTCTTATAAACCCATTCGTGGCATTGCACTTTCGATATACTGCCATTCCATATCGCCTTTCTAAAGTGTACGATGTGTTCCTTTGCTTAATTTTATTATTCTATATATCACTCCGCTTCTGCATTATCTTCGTAATTCACTCTCAAATAAATGTTGGCCCTTAGTTATAAATAAGTATTTTAATTAAATAAATGTATGTCTGCCGTTACTCTTATAACCCATACTTTAGACTCTTTCATTGCAAAGGTATAAATCCCTCCAAGCATGCATTAGAAATACCTACTCGAGAATTTTAGGTAGCTAGATTACGCTTTCAAATAAATGTATTCCTTTTGTAAACATTACAGTATCGGAAATACCGCTACTGAAATCCTCAATATAAAATAATGTCTAAATAAATAAATGTACTCTTTAAAATATATTCATGTCACAAATCCCGCTACTGAAGCTGTTAGTCCATAAAATATTATTAGATTGTTTTATTAAAATGTATTAATAAATAATTTTAAACTATACGTCTGCAGTTACGTTTCATTTATTCGATGCCCATTCTATATAATATTTCCTCGATTATGTAAATATGAATGTTTAATTAATATTAGTTTGGTTATTGGCTAATTCGAGAAAATCATGTCTCTTGCATATCCCTGACCACCGTGCCTAAGGAAATATTTACTAATGTCGCATCAGATGCGTTGTTTCGTGGATTGTATTGTGGAACCGATAAACTATGTTCGAACTCAGTACCACGGGTGGCTTTGCTACTCGATGGTGCTGCTGTTCTGTATGGTGGTCGAATTCTGCACTATGTTTACGAGTCACACATTTTCTGACAATTACAGTATATTATCTATTGTGTTTTCACACTCTGATGCTGATGCCACATCTTTTAAAATTAGCAAAGAAGAAAAGGAAGGATTATTTATTTTGACATTTTTCATATTTTCATTATAAATAAAATTTAGGTATAGCCACCTGCTTCACATCAGGTCATCCACATAAATATTGAGGTAAGATTTTTTTAATTTATATATAGGTTAATTTACAACACATACAGAATACATATTATATGTTTTATTTTGTGATTAACGGTGTATGTATATTTACTAGTATTTTTGACTAATCAACCGGGTTCTGTCTCTATCATATATATATATATATATATATATATATGATAGAGACAGATACCCAATTATATATATATATATATATATATATATATATATATATATATAAATTGGGGAAATTTGTTAAATAGATTAACATTTGTAAATATATAATTTAGCTAGCCAGCATTTCAATTTTTTTAAATAACTAAAGTTGATTTTTCTATATAAGTATGATTTGTAGAGAATGAGTGACCCATGTACATATGATGATTTATATATATATATATATATATATATATATATATATATATATATATATATATATATATATATATATATATATATATATATATATATATATATATATATATATATATATATATATATTATTATTATTATTTTTATCATTACTATTGTTGTTACATTTAATATTTATTAATGTTAATAAATGTTTAGAGTTTTATATTGTTCCGGTCTCTGGTTTATTGGGTTGTCCTGACATTCTACAGTTTATAAATAATTATTCATGCACACACATCTATTTTTCTTATTATATAATAGCTTGAAAATAAAACAGATATTATAAATGCTAGTTGTAACCTATATATAGGTGCAGGAGTTTCTGTGTATATCTGGTCATACATGCTAAAGGAGTTAAAAGCAATATTCTCTCTGGGCTTGAATATTAGGGAATAATGGAATTTAAAAGGGGGAAAGTGGATGAACTAACCTAAATTGCATTTAGTATTATTAAATGGGGATAAAGTTAGTCAATTAAAAGGTATGCAATCATTGGTTAAGCATTTCATCGGGTTCTCATTAGCACTTTATCAGATGACCCACATTCTGAACATTGTTGGATGCAACTTTCTTTCCTTCTAAGCCTGTTACGTCTCTGCAGATTGTTTCATTAGGGGCAATAAATTAGAGCTTATTAATTTATCCCCACACCATATTGCTGCATCTGCATAGTAGTATAGTCTGCAAGTTAGTTGACCATCCATTACATCTGGTGTTAGCGGTGTTTGGGATTAGTTGTAATCGTTCCGTCCATTGTATCTGTCAACCAATGGGGATGCACAATGTGTAGTGGGTCTACACACCGCTAAAGATCGAATTAGCAACTGACGTGACTGGTATGATGGATATTAGGGTGGCATATGATTAAAATTGTTTGTTCATTATATCTGGCACCAGCAATGTTTGGGGCTTGATAGATAGATCTATCATCACATATAGACTTTGTATAAGTTGGTCACACATTGTGATCGAACCAGTTGATTGTTGATTATTCAAGTGCTAATCATCTCATTCCATTATAATATATATATATATATATATATATATATATATATATATATATATATATATATATATATATATATATATATATATATATATATATATATATATATATATATATATATATATATATATTATTTTAAAGGTAGTGAAAAAACATTCTGTGGTGATTTGGATACGATACCTGCTGAGAGAGATGATGAATCTCTTGAACAGGGACACAATCCTTCTTTACTTAGATATTTAGCTGGTTTTATTTTTGATCCAGTGTAAAATTTTGTTTCCAGTAATCCAAGTATGTGTGGTTGCATGTTTTTGACACATTGTTTAAGTTTATGAATGTTGTGTTTGAGTTCAGGCCTCTTACATTAATTGCTCTCATTTTTAATTTCATTATGTTTAAGTAATGTTTGTGGTTAAGTGATAGGTCCTTGGGGAATCGTTTTCTGGTTGAACATGAGCATATTGATCATTTAGTTGTAATTCCTCATCTCTTGTGTGGTTTTTATAGTCTAGCTGTGAGTAAGTGGAATTGTAATATTGTTCTGTTTTGACATTCTTAATCCTATTGGTGGCCTTCTGGGTGGCCTTTTTTCTGTTCTTGTTTAATTGGTGTACTTAGTCGTGGGTTTGTGCAGAATTCTTTCATTATTCTTTCAGATGTGTTATTTCTAACTTCAATTATTGGTAGCACTATTTTTTCATTATTTATACACTTATTATGTGTTGTCACTTGTTTATCTCTGATTTGATGTATTCGTTTTTTTAACTGTAATGGCTATAAGCATATCGATGTTACTATACTTTGATAGGTATCATTTTTCAAATTTTTTGCTGTTTTATCTGGTTGGATTGAAGTTTTTGTTTGTTTTTTGAAGTTGAATTTGATTTTTATTAGATTTGTTGGCCGATTTTGCGTTACAGTTGATTGATAAGTGTACTCACTTTTTGTATGTGAAGCATTGTGGTCTTACTCCTTTTATATGATGAGTTCATACTGTGTCTTAATCTAATATTTGAGTTTGTTTTCTGGGTCAATGTTTTTACTTAATTTTATTTTAAAACTAAAACTATCTGCATGGCGTTTAGAAAAAATATCTATCTATCTATCTATCTATCTATCTATCTATCTATCTATCTATCTATCTATCTATCTATCTATCTATCTATCTATCTATCTATCTATCTATCTATCTATCTATCTATCTATCTATCTATCTATCTATCTATCTATCTATCTATCTATCTATCTATCTATCTATCTATCTATCTATCTATCTATCTATCTATCTATCTATCTCTGTCTTTATATATATATATATATATATATATATATATATATATATATATATATATATATATATATATATATATATATATATATTACTTTGCCATAGGCTTGAATTAAGGTATTAAAGTCTTGTATTTTGTACAGAAGTACATGTTTTGATAATGTCTGTGATATAATTTTGTAAACATGGATCTATTATTATTAGTGCGTAGTTTTGTAGTATTTTAACCTGAATTTTAAATCTTGTTTTTTGGTGTTTATCATAAAAGTCTATAGCAATGTATCGATTGTTGGGATGTTGTCCAATATTTGCGATAATAAACCACAATTTTATTTTTTTTTGTAAACTCAACATATAATAATTCTTTTGACAATTTATAAAGTGTTAGGTTTTAGTCTGTGACCACTAGAACTATTAATTTTAAAATAATTTTTGAATGTATTAACCCTTAAACCACTAATTATATTATTGGTTGTATGAGGTAAAAATCAAATCTTTTAATTGGCCAACTCACAAACTGAAGACAAAGCCTATTGTTAAAACATATTCGCCTATAATATTAAATTCAACTCAGATACATTTATAAAAAGTATATTACTAATTTTTCAGGTTATGAAAGAGAACGACAGTTCTTTCAAAAATAAATTGCTATTTATTTATTATAAAATATATTCAATTTCCACAAATATAAAGTGAATGTCTAAACAAAAAAGTGCAGACGCAAACGCTTTTTTTCAATGTTATGTTATGGAAAAGTAAAGATTTCTTTTTGCTAAATCTTAAATATTTTTACTAAAATCTTCAATATTTTTCGAAAATAATTTTGTTTTTTTAGTATTCTCTGTGAAAATCATTTGTAATTACTCAATATATACTTAATATTCTTTAAAATTATATTCAAAATGAAAATCTCAGCATTTTTCTTTATTTTCTTTGATCAGGCAGTTTCTTTGTTCTTTCCAGCCAATCAGAATGTCTTTTTCAGCTGAGAGCTGGCTGACAACCAATCACCGACAATGTTCTTTCTTTGTTTACTTTTAAATGCGTTTTTTTTTATTTTTTACTTGTAAAATAATTTGGAAGAGGGCACCATCTTACAGAACTTTTAAAAACCTAATCAATAACTGTCAAATGTATATTCTAGCATTAGAACTAGCAGAGTTAGAGTGACATCAGATGTCAACAAGAGGCCTCATAAGAGGCGGGAAAAGGGTTAAAAAGTTTTTTAGAAATAGTGATATTAAAGCTTGTGTTTATTAGCTGTAATTCTTCTTCGTTCCACAGGTTTGCAGAGGGGTTCTGTAACATCGCTGTTTACTAGATTTAGATCATCAGTACCTGCTAACTTTACTTTTTTAAAGTGACTAGTTTGTGTTTTTTTTCTGAAACATGCTGTTTATTGCTCATTTTGCTGTGTTACCATATGTTCATTTAATATTATTGGATTTGCTATTTATTTTTTCACTGTTAGATTCACTATTTTCTCCTAAAAACACCATTGTGTTCTACTTTGTGTAAAAGATATATTTCTATCAAAAATATAATTTTACTTACTTTTCCAGCATGCAAAAATTCTCAGTAGTTTGAAAATGGTCTTCTTTTTTATTTAAATGTTGTAATATGAAAAATATCGCTTTGTACGATAATAACTTTTTAATATTAATTGAGAGCTGTAATCAGCGTGTTCTTTTCCTAATTGTAGTAGGACCACATATTATTATTATTATTATTATTATTATTATTATTATTATTATTATTATTATTATTATTATTATCAACATCATCATCATCATCATCATCATCATCATCATCATTATTATTATTATTATTATTATTATTATTATTATTATTATTATTATTATTATTTATATAAGTAGTAGTTAAACAAGTAGTAGTAGAAATAGTATTTGAAAATTTTGTGAAAACGTTTCTACTTTTGATGAACATATAAACAAGCTAATTAGAAGCACCTTATAAAAACTGTTATTAGGTAATGTGTAGATTATATCAAATGTCTCATAGAGATCAGAGGCCACTCTTTTTCTGACTATTGTTTAGCATCTGTCAAACATTTTTTCCATATTTTTTATGTTTTATCTTCACATACAGTTAGTAAATTAAGTTAAAATTAAAAATCAGTACCTGCACTTCTTTTAAGTTTATAAGTAATGGCAAAATAGGAAAACAATTATTTATATAATAATCTTTATTTTTTTCTTCATAGAATAGTTAAATTATTAACAACTATAATATTCATATTTTTATATTCTTTTCTATGCTGTGAAACTTCTTCTTTCTACTCTCAGGAAATATACAGTATATTTGATTAATCAATATCACATTCTGCTTTGGGTGTTAATATTGTAATACTAATATTTATAATCTTAGAATTATATCAATTGTCATGTTATTACTTTTAAAAGTAATAAGAAAGTTTGAAAGAAAAAATGGTAAAACTTAAATATAAACAATTATTATCTTTTATATTAGTTCTTTTTAAATCTAAGTCAAGCATGGATTTTTTGCCAATAGTTATAAGGGATGTCGATTATTCACTGTAACAATAAATGTCATTAGTGATTCTATAACATTTTCCCCCATTCATTAATGATTCTAGTTAATAAAATAAAGATGTAGGCAAAAGTGAAAGTTAAGTATTTTGTTTTAAAATAAAATAGATAAATTAAATATTAAAGGTGGGATAAAGTTTTTAAATATTGTTTTAAAAGTCATTTTAGTGTTTAATTAAGTTTAGTAAGTATAATAATTGATTTAAGATTAATATTTTTAAATAATATTTTAAATTATAATGTGCCATATTTTATTTTTGAAATTTAATTGTGTTAGACTGTAGCAATATGCAAATTTGGTATCAAATGAAAGTAAGAATCAACCAATAGGGTGAGGTATTTTGTAAAGTATAAATACTGTTGAACAGTTGATTTTTGGTGTCAGTGGTTATCGATGTAATAGTAATTTTAATTTTTTTTTATTTTAGTCAATTTTTGTGCTCTTGTATAATATATTTGCAAATTAATAGGATATTTATTTTAAAGTATTTACAAATAGAGCATAGAATAAGTATATTTTAATAAGTTTATTAAAAATATGCATTGCTAATTTAAAGTTCCCTTTTACCAGGATTATTCGTCAAAACTTAATATAACTTCCCAGTAAAAATATGGATATGCCGATAAGTGAAACGTGTTTAATTAATAGTCTTTTAAAAATAAGAATAATAATTTTTAATATAATATTAATAGTATTGACCAAGAGAACTATTCCAGTAACTAAAGTATTATTTCAGACATTGTATAGAAAGCTTAATTGAAAATCTATTTGTAAAATTAAAAACGAACCGCACATTTTTTTATAACAGTGAGAAAGTCATATTAAAGACCAACAAGTAATATGACAAGTTTATAATACTTTTATGGAACTATAATGCTATAAAGATAAATGTTTTATCTTCTTTGAAGGAAAACATTGTAAATATTTTAAAGGAAAATTGTCAGAAAAATAATATTTAAAATGGATATTTTAAGAGAATAAGTAATGAAACCTAAGTTATATAGGGTTATATGCATTCGCTAGAATTAGTTGCCTGTAATTAAGCCACCAGGACATGATGCATCACCAAACTGATACAGAATTCTATGGATAGAAGTTCCAAGTCATTATTTTTTAATCTTATGATTTTATTATTATTTTAATAATCATTGTTCTGGACAATAGAAACCATCAACTATTTTTCTATGAATGTTTCCAGAATAGATCAATGATTATTTTATTTAAATTTCCTAGATTTTTCAGATGTATTATTATTTTTTTATTATTCATTTTGAAACTTCGCTCATTGCACCGGAAGGAGTTACAATGCATGTGCAAGATCAGATGGTTGTTCATTGTCAAGAAGGAGAACATAGCAACAAGGGAGGTTTTTAAAATTATTGTTAAATGAACTTTTTTTTTAAAAAAAAAAAAAACTCTCTAGGAAAATAAAAAACATTTCAATTTTATAAAGAACATTCATCTCAGTTGAAGATTTACGTAATTATAGTTTTGACTTATTTATTAATTTTTTTAAGTATAGTATTATTTTAATTACAGAGTAGGAACATGAATATTAATTTAGTATTAATGATATTATAATATTATTGTAAAGTAATTTGAAAAATTAAATAAGTTAACATTTTAAGTGTAAAAGCATGGATGTATTTCATGTCTGCAATGTTTTGTTTAATTAATGGACTTGTAGATGTCATAAGTGATCACAAGTCAATATCACTTAGGTAATACATGTGAATATTGATATATTTTATTATGTATTTTTTTTGCAGATTGCCAATGAATTATAATGTATGGAAGTATGAATATTAAGTTATAAGTAAATACATTTGTACAACACATTTAAATTATGAGATTAGGATTTATTTCTGGGAATATGCATACTTTAATTTCATATTAGTAATATAACATAACATGATGATGAATAGTTATACAATTTTTTTAAAAACTTTAATATTCTTGGATATTCAAAATATTTTTATGACTAGTTTGTATGTGTTTAAAAATATGGAATAATAAAGTAAAGCCAACTTTTCTATTAGATGAATAAGATCATAATAATTACAATTGAATTTTGTGTATTATTTTGAATATGTGAGTTAGTTTTCATTGTTGGTGTAAGATTTGATAAATCTATTAATAAATGTTGATAAGTTAGTGACTTTGAGAGTAATTTGGAGAACATGAAACTAAAGATATGATATCAATGTAGGTTGTATTAGGGGAATGGGAGTTGCATTTTTGTAATCTTATTAAGTATATAATACAGTTAACCATGCCCTGTACATGTATATTTATTTGTTGGCAGTGTCTATTTTCATTAAGTATTGATGTTTCAATAAAGCTGAAGGAATAGCTTTGGCATCATTGTTAGTAGTGGAGATATTAGACAGATTAGGTCATGCCTCTATTTTTATAGATACACTGTGCCATGGTATTTTGATTCAATATGTACTATGAGTTAGACTCTAGTTTTTCTTTCCTAGACCTACACATCTATTTGCTATCTCAATTTCCAAAGTAAATACATCACACAGTATTGAATATTTTGTAAAGAAATAATAAATAATTTAGAGTTGAAGATATGCCATTGTATGAATAAGATAAATTAATTTAATTGTAAGAAGGAGTAAAGTTTGTGCAAGTTGAAAGTTGAAATGCAACGGATCCAAAATAATAAAGAATCATAAAATCTGTTCTAAATTCATTTTTGGAAATAAAGTAAATTTCAGGAATAAAATAAATAAAACAAAGTTGCTTTTGAAATGTTAAATAACTTTTAAATATTTTATTTTATTTTTTATGAGTATTGCATATTTTTAAGATTAATGTTAGAAAACAAAATGGTGTAAAATAGGCATAGCTGCAATTTTGTATTTAAGTAAATAATAAGGAATATGTCAATGGTTACAGCTATTTAGTATTAGAGTAATGGTATATAGGATATATTGTGTTTAATAATCATAGTATAGTGAACAGCAATATCCACATAGTCTAGTAATAAATAAACAGTAGATATTTTATAAAGTATTTTTCAAAATTGTAAAACGAAAATTGTTTAGTAAAAAGCTCCATACTAGATATTACTATTTTTTGTTTTTTTCCATACTATGTTTCAATGGATGTTTTAAAAGGAAGCATATTAAATAATATTTGAAGATACAATATGTTATAATAAATATAACAAAATGTAATTTCATCATAATAATTGAACACAAAGAGATAAATAAAATTGTATTGTTTTATTATTGTTATTTTTAAGTAAGAATGAAGACTTAAATAGATTCTCTATTGTTTTAATAACTATAATTAATAAGAGATGTATATTGGTGCAAGATTAGAATACCAAGTATAAATATAGTAAATAAATTGTTATTTTATTTAATTGCTATAATAAAACTTTGTTAAATTTGTTTTTTCAAAATTTGTGTATTCAGACTATTGTTTTTCCCATTACAATGCATAAAAACACAGAATATTTGAGTAAAACATAACATTTTGCACAGAAATAAATGAAGTATTAATTTTAAGATTTGTAATATTTACTTGGGCTTTATTTATTTTAAGAAATCACATTTTTACATTATAAATTGTCACAAATTGATCACTATAATAGTACATCAAAGTATATGCTATCCATTGCCACACATATATTTTTCAGATTATAAAATGCTACCACATATTTATTACTTTATTATATAAAAATAAAAATTATATTATAGTATTTTATTATTTTTTTATGGTAATAAAAATATAATGAAGAGAAAAAGATGTATAAAATTATTCCATCCAATGAAGAAGAATATTATTATTATTATTATTATTATTATTATTATTATTATTATTATTATTATTATTATTATTATTATTATTATTATTATTATTATTATTATTATTATTATTATTATTATTATTATTATTATTATTATTATTATTATTATTATTATTATTATTATTATTATTATTATTATTATTATTATTATTATTATTATTATTATTATTATTATTATTATTATTATTATTATTATTATTATTATTATTATTATTATTATTATTATTATTATTATTATTATTATTATTATTATTATTATTATTACTACTACTACTACTACTATTATTATTATTATTATTATTATTATTATTATTATTATTATTATTATTATTATTATTATTATTATTATTATTATTATTATTATGAAGCCATAGAGCTTTGAAAGCGCTAAGCTTTAAATAAATTTAATAATATATATATATAACTCCTTTAATGAGCGTTATAAGTGCATAATTATTGAAATTATTATTATTATTATTATTATTATTATTATTATTATTATTATTATTATTATTATTATTATTATTATTATTATTAGTAGTAGTAGTAGTAGTAGTAGTAGTAGTAGTAGTAGTACTAGTAGTAGTAGTAGTAGTAGTAATAGTAGTAGTAGTTATGTGTAGTAGAGAAGGACAAAAATCCCTTAACATGTTTACTACAGTGAGTTTAATTAACATAGAATAATTTTTATGGACCTGAGATTTTTATGAGCTAAATTATTGTAGATAAAAGATTAAAATTTAATTATTAGTTTAATCTTAATGAGAAAAATTTATTAAAGTCATGAAAATACAATAAGTTTATTTATTTGAGATATTAATAGGGGTGATAGTGTTCTTATGCCATTGAGATAGTATCCTGTGGGATATTAGCTCAATATAATCTATCTTGTTATCTGTATTTCACTTCCATGTCCCATGATGTAATAAATATTTTTTTTTTTTTATTTTTAGAAACTGAACCTTTTCATTATTTTGCTAGTAAAATGTTTTAATATGATGAAGGATATTTTATTTATCAATTATTTGCATTTAACCAAATGTAATCATTAACTGAGCTAACCCATTTTAATTTACATATATGATTTTGCCCTGCAAGTGACTATGTGCATTGATAAGGTTAATTCTGACTCTTTGATCATTTATGTAAACAAATGCTTGATTGTGTTTTTGGTAAAAACGCCATCTATGGATCATAAATACAAGCGTCAGCAGGTTTTAACGTGATTAAAACTTGTTTTTGTTTTTCATAAATCTACCTTTAAATGTTTCCGCAATGATATAGATTGCAGAGGCTTTGACTATGTGGAGAAGCTGAACTGAGATCAGACCCATATAGCTATCTAGTTTGATAGGCTGAGTTTGAAGACATTTAGGTATCTAAAAAATTCATGCTTGCAAACTGATAGAAATTCTGTGCATAAACACTTGGAGTCAGTTTTTAGATCTAGTTTCTTGGCTCTGTCTTTCACTGACGATAGCAAATAGCTTGAAATCAGCTGATCTGAATGTGGGCTAAAATGAAAGAGATAGTTAATTCTGACTCTTTGATCGTTTATGTAAACAAATGCTTGATCGTATTTTTGGTAAAAATGCCATCTATGGATCATAAATACAAGCGTCAGCAGGTTTTAACGTGATTAAAACTTGTTTTTTTTTTTCATAAATCTACCTTTAAAGGTTTCCACAATGATATAGATTGCAGAGGCTTTGACTATGTGGAGAAGCTGAACTGAGATCAGACCCATATAGCTATCTAGTTTGATAGGCTGAGTTTGAAGACATTTAGGTGTCTAAAAAATTTATGCTTGCAAACTGATAGAAACTCTGTGCATAAACACTTGGAGTCAGTTTTTAGATCTAGTTTCTTGGCTCTGTCTTTCACTGACGATCGCAAATAGCTTGAAATCAGCTGATCTGAAAGTGGGCTAAAACGAAAGAGATAGTTAATTCTGACTCTTTGATCATTTATGTAAACAAACGTTTGATCGTGTTTTTGGTAAAAACGCCATCTATGGATCATAAATACAAGCGTCAGCAGGTTTTAACATGATTAAAACTTGTTTTTGTTTTTCATATATATATATATATAATATGTACTGGTCAAAAAACATCTATTGATCCAACAAGACCCAGAATACAAGTAAAGTAACTTGAGTCCAACCATTTACAAGATATATGTCAGATACATCATGGATTCTGCCTTATTTACCTATAAATCCTGGTCAGAGATCTAATCAATAACCTTTCTTGATGTGCACATTGAATTCTTTCATTTTCATTTTTCACATTAATTCCATAATTAAATAATATGTTTATCAGAAACTGCATCCTGTGTAACAGAATCACATTAGCGGTTAACATTTCATTTTATTTAGTTTGCAAAATTTTAGTTTTCTTTACATTTATTTAAAAAAAAATATTTTAGTATTAAAGGACAATGGATTCTAAATTCCCAGTTTATATTTAGTACAAGATAAAAATACTTCAGCAAGTAAAAATATTTGACCAAATGATTGTATATAAAGAGGAAACATTTATTTCTTATTTATAAAAACATTTAAAATATGTGATATTATTGAATATACAAAAAAAAAAAAAAAAAAAATATAATAAAAAAAAGATTTGTCATCTTACAACAATGATGCAAAAAAAGAAAATGATTTATTTTAGTTTTTTTTTTATGAATAATAATTTAAATCTCTAACAAACTAACATTTTATTACATTAGTGGATCTTGCTGGAATAGCATGAACTTAGCCTCACAGCGATTAAAACTGCAAACTATTCTAAAAAAAATACATCAGTTACTTATCAAGCAAACAAATTGCATTATTTTGATTTACAACTAAAACCATTTCTTATAAAACTATAACATGAATTAGTTAAATTAAAACATTTTAACTAATCACAAATAAAGCAAAATAATTGTTTACTCAAGCTGAATATTCTGGTGTAGAATCATTTTCCTATGGCTTATGTATTAGATTGGCAAATAAAAAACAAAACACTGCAGGGTTAAGGAAATTTTAATAAGCGAAAGTTTTTTTATTAAATTAAAATGTTAATCCAAATTTCTACAGGGTAATTAACAATGGAAAATTAATTAAAAGTTTGTTGAATTTCTTTGGATGTTCGGATGGGTTTAATTGCCTCTATGACAAAATAGCAAATTTTGGTATGTTTGTTATGCTCCAGGGCAGTTTTTATTATACAGCTCTGATATATATATATATATATATATTAGAGCAGTCGGATCTGAGTTCGATCCTAGGTTCATGACATCTAGCCATAAGCCCATTTTAATCCCTAGTACTAACCTTAAATTTCTTATGCAGTGGGGCTTTATACATTCAATCCACACTAATTTCTATAAAGAAAAACTTATTTCATAAATGTGCATTAAAATTAACTAGTTTCAGATTTAAATTGATCAATTCTATTAATAAATTCATGATAAAATTATTCATGAATTTATATATATTATAACTGCATGAATTGTGCATATATATTTGTAAATATTTAAATATATATAATTGTTCAAAAGTTTCATTGCGTCAGAAATGTTTGATTTTATTTTTAAATAATTTGTTAAATTTTTAATGATTAAAAGCTACATTCTTTTAACAAGCTTTCAGATTCTCCCTTTCCAAAAACAATGGGTATAGATTTATTAATTAGAAGCAAATATAAGTATTTAAAATGTAAGGATTTCCTAATTAAAATCATTTTCCGATTTTAAGAATTCATTTTCTAATTAAAAAATGAATTTGACTTAATGAGTTCGAAAGACTTATCAAAGGAATGTATCTAAAAACAACTAGTAGATTTTGTGACATTGATAATGAAAAAAGTGCTAGCCTGAAGGCATCAGATACTTTATATATAGCTCTGAAAGTCTGGAGAAGGAAAAAAAATCTTTTTTGTAAAGAAATAACATTCACTTCTGTGCTTTTTAAATCATAAATTCAAATAGTGTTTCGGTTATGGTGAAGGGCTAAAACATCAGGAATCTGGCTAACGTTCCTGAAGCTCTATGAAAATCTCTGATGAAGGTGCTAAATCTTTCCGGAGCATTCATGATGCAAAATCAAATAAAATACTGTTTAAGTAATCGAACAAATGTGTGCCTATGTTTAACCAACCCGGACGTGTAAACTAAGAACCAGCCCCAGAAGAAATGGGTAATATGTTTGCATAATGAATCTTAAATTTTATGGCCAATTTCAAACTTTACTTGACCCTCCCTTTTAGAGCTCTTTTTATTCCTTAATGTAATAATTTTTATAAAACCTTTTATTTATGCAATTGTAAATTAGATCATAATTCTCTCAACTTCTAGTCTTTAAATTTTACTTTCCTTTCTCACGATGGTGGTTTATTCATTATATTATATATATATTGATTGTGTGATTTATTAATGTACTTTATTTTTAATTATGTGCCAATAATCCTTCGACTCGATGCACCCTTTATTCCATTTGCTTTATGCAAATAATATAATATTAAGTCTAATAGTAATTCTCGCCCATTAGAACTAAATTTATGTGTTCTATTAATCATCGAGTCGAAAGAAATTATTAAATGTTTACTATTTTTATAATTGGCTAATAATAAATTATTAGCTCTGTTTCTAATCTATGTCCCAGCTATGTCTTTTTCTTTTATTCCACAATATTTATTTATTCACGTATAATGTTAACATGTTTTTTGCAAAAAGGGTTGATAAAGGAATCAACTAAGCATACTCTAATTCAAATTTCTACTACTCGCTATTAAGATTCAGGAAGGGCATGATGTTTGGGAATAACTAATATAATTTTATAAATACTTTAAATAATTTTAGTTAAAAACTCATTTGACTTTAATTAATTTGATCAAGTCATCACGTAGATGATTCTATAATTGGGTTTTATTTTTCAAATGGTGACTATTAAGTCATAATCATAAAAATTGCTGGTGTAGGGCTATAGTTTGTGTCACAGGCTTGCCAGTGATGATATTTCTGATATTTTATTTATAGAGGAAAAAAGGACTTCCTCACCTCTTACACCAAAGGTTCATAGTTACAACTCAGCCTGGCTTTTCCCCATGTTTCACATCTACTTAAAGGGCATAAGACTTCTCAAATGCAAGCCACCATACTACTTTTAGACCACCAATCAGCTATTATCTTTCATGTTCATTTTACAGCTCATAATTCGTCAGCACCATCACCTTTCTGTACCAGTAAAGCCCACTCTGATGTTCATATTAAAATAATTATTTTATAGTTTTAGAACACATTGAATTAATAAAATTTAATAAATGTAATAAAGATCATATAATAGACAGGGTATGAGCACAGACTTTCACATGACCATCACACTCCACACTATCTCATAACACTGATACACCTAAACACACACATGTCGAAAAGATTAATAATCATCAATATGCATATTTTGTGCTAAACCAGCAATCATCTGTTGGTACAGACTACCATCTCTACACCTATATGTTACAAGTGCTCAGATATATATTAAGATAGCAAATCTTCACACTTTAATGGACTGGCTTCAATCTACTCCACACTCCAACTCCTGTCGATCCAATTGAAAATCTGATGATGGAATGCTCAAAGGCCACCCAGAGGCCGAGATTATTGTCACACCCATGTTGACCTAAGGTCAATCTGACCCCTCATGTACAGGCATATAATAGTATTTTGAAAATAAGATATATTTTTAAGAAGAATGTTCTGTAGCCTATATTTTAGTTCATTTAATTACAGAATTCCTTAAGATTGTAAATAATGTAAATAATTTTATTGTTAAGTTTGTTAATAAAATTGTTAAACTTGTTTTATAAATCTTGGTGTTGACTCAATGTCTTCACATCACAATTACATAATCACAGATAATTATAATAAAGACATAATATTTGCACGTTATAAGTAAAGTTATTATTTAAGATTTATAATGTTTTTATGGATATATTTTATTTAAGAAGTTTCATTTATTATATCATTATAATGGTCATAAAAAACTACAAAAGATTTACATTGAATTATATTAGTAACAATTGCCACATCTTCTCAGATTATAATATCATACCATGTATGTTTGTTTAAGATAAGAAATGGATAAGAGAAGATTGTATTATATTATTATTAGGTGATATACATGAGTAACATTATAAGTATGAAAATATAAGAGTAAATTATAGATTAAAGATTAATATTATCATTTTATTAGTATTGGTATTAGTTAGATGTAGTTAAGAATGATATTAAATCCCTTATCATACTTAATTACAAAAGTTATAATTATTTTAGAATTATTTTAAAAGAACATAAGATATCTTGAGCTAAATTATTTTATTAGAGATATTCAGATTAATTTATTAAGAATCATTTACTTAATTAATATTAATTAAAGACATAAGAGTACTATAGATGTAGTATTTCAGTAATAAGAGAAGGGATAGTATTCTTATGCCATTAAGGTGATAATCCTGTGGGATATTGGCTTAATGTATTCATTCTGCCACTTGTAAACTCACTTCATAGTCTCATAATTTTATTAGATATTTATTTCTTTAATTTTATAAAACAAAATCATATTATTATTTATTAATTTTATCTAATTAATAATAAATAGTATTTAAGAATATAATTATTATTTATTAGATATATTTTAGATGAACATAATTACTTAACTGAGCTAGATCAATTGATTGTTATTACACATTTCCTAGAAGTGAGGGTACAATATATATATATATATATATATATATATATATATATACTTTTATATTGCTTAGCAATATAATATATATATATATATATATATATATATATATATATACTTTTATATTGCTTATTGATTGACTATTTAGCGACATTTCACAATAGTGATCATCATCAATTTATACCTACTACTTCAATTTACAATCGATTTTTCACTATAACAATAAAAAAAAAAAATTAAAAAAAATTTGTTGGCAGCCATCTTGAATTTTGTGTCACTCATGATGTCAGATATATAGGTATTTTAATTTCATTTTACCCAAAAGAAAAAGTATATTATTGTAATATATATATATATATATATATGTGCTGTAATTGTATACACATACAATATTTTATTCTTAAAACATGTTAGTGTTGCATTCAGTATTTTGAATATAGAATATATAAACTTAAAATATCTTTAATTACTGAATCTATAATACTGTATACTATATATATATATATATATATATATATATATACAGTATATAGTATTCAGTATTATATATAACATATATATATATATATATATATATATATATAAGTGTTGAATGTCTTTAGAAAAATTAAACTTTATTTAAATATAATGTACAGTACTTGGATTATTTAAATAAAGTTTAATTTTTCTAAAGACATTCAACACAATTAGATGATGAAGCAGTCCAATACTGTATATAAATATGATACAGGACAACTAAAACACTATCATCACAAACTTTCAGGAGAACACTAAGTATGAATATTAAACTGCATGAGTGTGTTTATTAATTACAATAGATTATTTTTAGAATACCTAGATAATAAAGTAAAAATAGTTATGGATTTTGTAACTTCATTAATAAATATGTTGTTTACACTCAAGTTGTTTCAAATCAAAAGAAAAACAACATTCTAAAACATAAATGTTGAATTAGAAATGTTTAAAAATAAAAACAGATTGTATATAAAATAAATGTTAATGAATTTCCTTCTACATGAATGGGGGGGGGTATTAAATTACTAAAAATATAGTAAAAAAATAAAATTAAAATAAACTCTGCTGTATATTTTAGAAAATTAAAAGTTACATTTTTTACTTTTAAAATAAGTTGATTTTTTTTTAATAAAGTTGACAGCCTTAAGATAAGCATTAAGCATTTAGTTACTGAGGAGTACAGTAATAAGTCTTTATGTTCAATTAAATAATTAATAATTACTTGTTTTTAATTTGAATAATTTCACATAAGTAATAAACATAAATGTATAGTAGTAATATATACTGTAATACAAATTTAAAAAAAAACACTTCAGTATAGATTTTTTTTTCATTACAATAAAATACATCTGTGGAAGAATATAAAAACTTTAATTTCAAATTTAGTTTCACTTTCTCTTTCTTTTTGCTGTTCTGTACTTTTTAAAATGAAAATATGCATTTTTTTCCTAGTGATATAAAACTTGACTTTTTAGATACCGTATTTAGTTATCATTGTCATATAAAAATGAAGAAAATTTTTGAGCTTGGAAACCAATGTGAATATTTTACATTGACTGGAATTGACCAATTTCTTTCCCATAGACCCCCATTATAATTACGTATTTTGTATACAATATTCTTGCTTAACGATGAGTTTTGGAGAACCATTTAACATTGCTAAGTGAGGTAAAAGTGTATATATATATGAAAAAAAAAACAAGTTAAACTTGCTAATGCTTGTATTTATGACAATAGATGGCATTCTACCAAAAACACCGTCAAGCATATTTGTTAACATAAACATCAGAGCAAACATTCACTATCTCTAACTTTAGTTCCACCTTCAGATCATGATTTCAAGCTATTTGCTATCGTCAGTGAAGGATAGGAATAAGAAGCTATATCTAAACACTAACGCCAGATAGCTATATGGGTTTGATATCAGTCCAGCATCACCTCATAGGAGAAGCCTCTGAAATATATATCATTGCAAGAAAAACCTTTGAGGTTTATATCTTTTTGCTACATTTGGACACTAAGTATTTTCTTTTCTTTTTACCAATAGATGTTAATAATTTTTAACATGGAATATAATTTAATTATATTTCTCATAAAATCTAAATGGTAAACCAAAGAAAGTTAACTGGAAACTGCATCCAATATTGTATCAAATATTTAATATGTAGATATTTTGTACAATGCTTTGCCAATATTTGATTTCCTCTTAATACTTAATTTTTTTCAGGTTTCAAAGCATCGGCCGGGACCCGCAACCTGGGCACCTGCTTGTAAGGTGGTTGCGCTGACCTCTCGACCACCAATGCAAGACTAATACTTTAAAATTAAAGATAAATAACCCATATTTTTTCACATATTAATTTGTTTGTTTCACCTTTTTATTTAAAAGTATTGATATTGCCAAACATTTTATTGTTCAAAATGCTACCCTGATTTTTTTTTTGCATTTTAATTGTTGGAAGTATTTTAAAAATAAAGACTTTCTTAACAAAAAAAAATAATAATAAATCTTTTTTATTAAATCTTCGATTGGTAAAACAATCCTGCTTTATTTAACTTTTGTTTTTTTATTAATTCACAGAAATATTTTGATTTATCACCAGTAATATTTTGAACTGATGTAAAGAGTTTTAAATTTTAGATATTTTTAAACCGATCTCTTATATTGATTTTGTATATTTATGAACTTTTCATTTATTAATAGATTTAAAACTATGAATTAAATTCTATTATTGAAGTTCTGTTTTTTTGTAGTTGTTCTTTTGCATTGGGGGTTGGGAGGTCAGTGCGACTGCCTTGAGTTGTGGGTTTGCGTCCCGCCCGATGCTATGGCACTTAAAATAATAATAATATCCTGGGTCTCTTTAAATTGTTCACTAATACACCATCTTCAAAGTGAGTTAATTTGATTAAAACGATTTACCATATTTAACATTAAATCAAATCATATTATTTTTATAATAAATATTTTAATATTTAAAGCAGTTGATTTAATTCATTTTATTCTTCTGTATTTATATTAACTTGATCCTAAACTTAATACATTAATTAAGATCATTCTGTTTTGAAATCCACATCTATATTAGAGATTTTTAAATATATAAAATAAACTAACAACAACAAAACATTAACATAATTTAATTAGTTTGGCAACATAATAATAATGCAATTTATATAGAAAACAAACCTGCTTGTATGTTCAGAGAAGAAGCGATTAGTGGGAAATAAATAACATTCATTAATGTAAATAAATGTTCAATAAGAAATTAGAAGCATGGGTTTTCATAAAAAAAGACTTAATAAAAAGGAAATTATTTTAAAAACAATGATAGTCAATTGTTTTTAATAAATTTGATTAATACTGACATTCAGTGAGAAAATGAATGTTGGAATATGAAGATACAAAAACAAAAAGCTAGTAATATATCTAGTGAAGAAACCATGGTTGAGGAACGAATATTTGTAATAAACATTGATAAATTCAAAATTTCATTAAACAAAAAAATAAAAAAAATAATTGAGCTGTAAGGGTAATTTTTTTATTATTTTTTTTTAAATGATTGCTTCAATAAGTTACCATTATTTAAAAATATTTATTGTATAATAACCCCCTTCCTAATTTCATTATTCTTAGTCTAAATGGTGTATTTAAAAATTTAAAAATAAATGTTTGACTTAATTTTTTTAAAATAGTTTTTTTAATACATATTACAAATTGTTTTGGCTGCTGCAAAAGAGTTTGCTATTAACTGAAAGAAGATCTTTGATTCCTCTTGGAGGCCTTAAAGGAACCGAGAAGGGCAAATTTTTAATGTCCAAGCCATACGTTCTTGTGGTTGCAGCTGTTATTACTACATGATTATTCATATATTATACAAACATGGATTGACTGCTTACCAACATGCATTAGCCAGTGTGATGAGTTTATTGGTTTTTTACCTCTGAGTTTCAATAAATACCATGGACTTTCTTCTCAGTTGTCAGATAAGGCAAAATGAATGTTTGTGTAAATGATAAACATTTTTTCAATACATATATACAATTATGACAGACAAAAATAAATCAAGGCCCTTCTTCCCAGGATGTTAAAAAATAACCAACCAAGACAGCAGTTGGTAACCGAAGGAAGAGAGTGCTAAGAATCCCCTGATTGTGGACCCAGGCTGCCATTTGATGACAACTTTTATTTAGGTACTTACAACTACATATCATTTTCAAGAGAAGGAAAATTGCAAAAAAATTAGAAGAACTGTCTCATATTAAATGGGACATTATTGGACTTAGTGAAATTAGAAGAAAAGGTGAAGGTGAAGAGACAATCGATTTAAAAAGTCAACATGTACTCTATTATAAAAGGATAAAGATTGGAAATACAAGTGGTGTATGATTCATTATAAATAAAATGTGGAAGAACAACATTGTGGAGATTGATGGTGTATGAGACAGGATGTCAAGATTGGTTATACAACTTAATATCAGATATCAAATGCAGATAGTTCAAGTTTATGCCCCAACAAGTTCTTATACAGATGAAGTAGTAGAAGATTTTTATATGGATTTTAAAAAAAGGCTTCCGTTCACAGTAAACAACATTTTAAAATTGTGATGGCAGACTTTAAAGCTAGAATTGGTAAACAAATGAAAGATGAAAGTGCTGTAGGTAATTTTGGCTATGGGAATAGAAATGAGAGAGGAAATAAACAAGTGGAGTTTGCTGAAAAAGAAAACCTTCATATTTTGAATTTTTTTTTGAGAAAAATGTTAAAAGAAAATGGACATGGAAGCATCCCAAGGAAGGCACAGCATAATTGGATTATAATTTGACTAACAGAAAAGATATATTTGAAGATTGTGATGTTCTTAATAAATGTAATACAGGAAGTGATCATCGATTAATATGATGTAAGATACGAGTTAATGCAAAACTAGAGAAACAAAAATTATTAAGAAAAACAACTATTACAGTCGATATTCATAATCTTAAAAATCGTTCTAATGAATTTCAATTGGAACTTACAAATCGGTTTCAAGTATTAGTAGATTTTGAACATTATTCAGATTTGATAAAAATAATATGAAAATAACTGATGCAACAAAGATAGCTGGTAGAAAAAAGCAGGAATTGGCCAATAAAATTTCTACTGACACTAAAGAATTTATGAAGAAAAGAAGGAATATGAAGATATACAAAAGTGATGCAATAAAAAGGATTGAATATCTCAAATTTTGTAAAATGGTACGAAAAGAGTTGACAATGATAGAAGAAAGTGTAACTGTGAACTAGCAAAGAAATCTGTAGAAAAAAATAAAAGGCTCAAGAATTTAAAACAACATTTTGGTATTGGTAGAAAATTTATATCTGCAATAAGAAAAAAAAAGATGAAATTATTACTCAAAAGAGAGAGGGCATCATGAAATGGGTAGAAGACTTTTATCAAGAATTATATAGTAATAAAGAACAAGTACCTTTTATATCTATTACATCTTCTGAATTGTCCAGAATTTTTAATGAAAAAGTGAAACAAGCAATTAAATGTATGAAGAAAGGAAAGGCTCCAGGTAATGATGGAATTATAACTGATATATTAAAATAAGCAGTTGAAGAAATATAATTTTATTTAGCAAAGTTATATACCAAATGTCTAAATGATAAAGACGTAATAGATGATTGAAATAATGCAGTAATAATATTAATATTCAAAAAAGGTGATAAAGAAGTTATTAGAAATTACAGACCTATCAGCCTTTTATCAGATTTATACAAAATGTTTACTAAGATAATTACAACATGTCTACAGAGAACATTGAATTTCTACCAACCAAGAGCACAAGCTGGTTTAAAAGTGGTTTTAATACAATAGATCATAACCAGGTATTGAGAGAAGTTATACAAAAGACAAATAAAAATGAGTTGTCATTATGTTTTGGATTTGTATATTACGAAAAGTCATTTGATTTTATAAACATTTACTCAGTGATTAAAGCATTGTATCATCAAAGTATATATATCCAGGTTAATGTCATAATTTAAACAATACTCATAAAAATGCAACAGCAACAATTAGATTACATAATGATACTGGGAAAGTCAACATTGGGAAATGTGTAAGACAAGGTGACTCCATATCTCCAAAACTTTTTTACAACAGTGTTGCTAGAAGTATTTTGTATATTAAAATGGAAAACTTAAGAAGTGGAAGTAAATAGAGATTATTTAAGTCATTTAGATTTTGCAGATGATATGGTTGTTTTTGCAAATAATGCTTCAGAGATGCAGGAAATATTGCAGGAGTTATCAGATGAAAGTAGGAAAGTAGAATTAAAGATAAATGTTAAAAAGACTAAAGTAATGCTTAATCGATTTTCTGAAAATATAAAAATAAAGATTGATTATGATGAAATAGAAGAAGTTAACAGTTACAAATACCTTGGTCAGATTAGTAATGCGGATGGAAAAATAATGGATGAAATTAATCATAGAATTAAACTTGGTTGGAGTGTTTTTGGTAGCAATAACTTGATACTAAAAAGAAATATGCCTATGTATTTGAAAAGGAAGGTTTTTGGATCTGAGGCTTGAACAATTAATAGAAGAGCAATACAGAGACTTCAGACCACTCAAAGAAGTATAGAGAGATGCATGTTAGGAGTAACAAGAAGAGTTTGAAAACACAATGTATTGGTAAAAGAACAAGTAGGTGTTACAGATTTCATTACACAAATTAAAAGATTGAAGTGGAGTTCAGCTGGACAAATTGTTATGAGAGATGATAATATATGGACAATTGAAATCCTAAACTGCATTCCAATAGATTTTAAAAGACCCAGAAAGAGACCACATGTGAGATGGATAGATGAAATAAAAAAGGGTGCAGGGGTGAAGTGGAGAAGTGAAGCAAAGATTGGAAAACATGGATTAAAATTGGAGAGGCAATATAATAATAATAATAATAATAATATCAGACAATATAATAATAATATCAAAGATATACAATTAGTATTTTCTATACTATTGATTTCATTATATTTAGAAATATAGCGCTGTCTAAAGATAAATTAATTATTTTTAACTTATTATTAATGGGGTTATATAAAGCTCTTATTTTTCTAAGAGTTGACTATCCTAAATACAAATTTTTAGTGGTTGATATTTCTATTTTCTCATAGTAATAATAATAATAGTCATAATAATAATAATAATAATAATAATAATAATAATAATAATAATAATAATAATAATAATAATAATAATAATAATAATAATAATAATAATAACAAAACTGCAACAACAATAGTATGATTTTTTTACCATCAATGTGTACGTATTTCTCTTCAAAACTGAACTTGTATTTGAAGTATCTAGAACAACCTCAGTTTTCATAAAATGTTATGGCAATGCAGACGACGCAGAGATGATAAATATATGCAAAATAATTTAAAAATGGCTACTACTTATTTACACCTGCTTACTTCTACTGACATTTTAAAACATTTGTTATGTGTAAACAATTAACAAAAATGGGCGATTAAAGTAAATTTGTTAAAGGTTCACTAACTTTTCAATAGCTCTGCCAATTGTTTTGTCTTACATGGTAAGAGTATATTTAAAATAATATAGACCGGAGAAGAAATACTTTAAATTGACTGCTTTAGAATTTGTTAGATAAACATTAAAAAAAAAAAAAAACTGCAAAATGATTTTACCAGTGCATCCTTCTAATTACTTTAAAACTCATCTTATGAAAATAGCTTAACAGCTTAAAGGTTTTGGCAATTTTATATTGCTAAAGCTCTTAATATATGGTGTATCTGAACTTAGTTCAGTCCCATAGGCTATTTTACGTTAGACAGCTAGATTAGAAGACAAATGGATGTCTGAAATTTTCAGAGTTTCTTTTTAATAGTTATATATATATATATATATATATATATATATATATATAAATAAATACAATATATATATATATATATATATATATATATATATATAAATTATTAATCAATGTCTGTATTCCAATTATAATAAAATATATATAATTATTCAAAACAATACAATAATTAATACAGTAACAATATTTTAAACAAATATATACCAATTTAATAGAAGTACTTTCAACTATCTATGTAGTCGTCAACTAGACTCAAATTGTATTAAAAAAAACCATTACAAATGTAAACAAAAGCAATACGTCATACATCAATTTTCCCACAATTCATTAATTTTTATATTGGCTGTCTGTCTATTTATCAACTGTTGCTTTTCACTTTTTATTAACATAGCTTCTTTAATTTTGCGTTTATTATTATTTCTTTCAATACACAGAATTTTAACTTTATTAAAATCAAAATCAAAACCATAATTACATGTTACATTATGATCAAAAAATACTGATGGTGATACATCATCATTTCTAACATTCTCTTGTCTTGATTTTTGCACTCGTTTATATAATAACAAATACTCCCTTGATCTTTTCTCCAATGTACATCGAGATTCCCCAATATATGCCTTTCCACAAAAACATAGCCATTTATATATTGCACAACTTTGATTTAAAATACCACACCTATTTTTTGAATTATTTATTAATCTATTTAAATTAGGAGTAGTATAAAATGCAACTCGACATATATTTTTATATATCTGTTTTATAAATTTAACCTGTTCATTACAAATAAATGGTATTGATATCCAAGTATATTTTATTTTATCAATATCTATAGCATCTAAAATATTTCTATTATTATTAAACTTAGTAACAATATTATAAATTAATTTATGATCATAAATTAATTTATAATATTGTTACTAAGTTTAATAATAATAGAAATATTTTAGATGCTATAGATATTGATAAAATAAAATATACTTGGATATCAATACCATTTATTTGTAATGAACAGGTTAAATTTATAAAACAGATATATAAAAATATATGTCGAGTTGCATTTTATACTACTCCTAATTTAAATAGATTAATAAATAATTCAAAAAATAGGTGTGGTATTTTAAATCAAAGTTGTGCAATATATAAATGGCTATGTTTTTGTGGAAAGGCATATATTGGGGAATCTCGATGTACATTGGAGAAAAGATCAAGGGAGCATTTGTTATTATATAAACGAGTGCAAAAATCAAGACAAGAGAATGTTAGAAATGATGATGTATCACCATCAGTATTTTTTGATCATAATGTAACATGTAATTATGGTTTTGATTTTGATTTTAATAAAGTTAAAATTCTGTGTATTGAAAGAAATAATAATAAACGCAAAATTAAAGAAGCTATGTTAATAAAAAGTGAAAAGCAACAGTTGATAAATAAACAGACAGCCAATATAAAAATTAATGAATTGTGGGAAAATTGATGTATGACGTATTGCTTTTGTTTACATTTGTAACGGTTTTTTCTAATACAATTTGAGTCTAGTTGACAACGACTACATAGATAGTTGAAAGTACTTCTATTAAATTGGTATATATTTGTTTAAAATATTGTTACTGTATTAATTATTGTATTGTTTTGAATAATTATATATATATATATATATATATATATATATAAATACAATATAATAATTAATACATATATATATATATATATATATATATATATATAATGCTTATGTTCATTTAGTAACATATAAAAAGAGAAACTCATGGCAATTATTTTTAGTGAATATTTTACTGTAGCAAAGTATTATAGCAAGAAATTATATATGTGTATGTATACTATTACATAACTTTAGATATATTGTGTTATATGTTCTAAACTAGACAATAAAATATGACACAAACTGAAACTAAGCAAACTTAGAGATGATCTGATTTCGAGTTTTAGTCACCAGGAAACTGTTTAAGAAAATAAAACTATGATTTTATAATTTTATATTTTAATGAAATTAATATTAATGAAGTGAACTTAACAATAAGCAGATAAATCGATCTAAGAGGATATGAATTTTTTAGTGTACTGCAAGACGGAAATCATGGACAATATAAAATCAAAATCAATCTAAAATTATTATTCTTGAAAATAATGTGTATGATATAATAAGTTCACATCAAATTATTTGAAATTTCGAATACTGGAAAATAGAGACTACTGTGTGGAGTTACAAATGTTATTAACCAAATACAATAATAGGAAATTACAGCAATTTTATCAGTATAATTTATAAAATGAAATTAAGCTGATTTTTATAAATTTTCATAATAACTAGATTAATTTCTGATTGCGAGTGAAAGAGTTTCATATTTTCGAATGTTGACCGATAAATAACACAAATATTGCTACTAGTTAAAGCATATCATGGAATAATTTATCTGACATATATAAAAAACTACTCAATATAAAATCGTGAATTATGATTACAAATAATTATATAATATACTTTGAAATGCATATGTGGTAAAACAGTCATATATAACTTTTATTATCTACTTTACCGCTACACCCAAGAAGATGCCTACTATCCATGATGAAGGATACACAGGAGAATCAAAATATAGATCAGCTAAGGATTGACATATATATATTTTAAACCATGCCAGGACACATCTCTGTGCTGGCAATCCTTTGCCAGACAAAAGTGATATGGCGAAATAAACTGTTTATTTAAGATTTTCACCCCAAAATATCATGGACTATATTCTTTTTTTCAGCAAACAATTGTTATTGTAAAATTTTTTTTAATATTTTTCTTTTGTTTAATTGTTTTATTTTCAGATTCAGATGTGGGAACTTTACATTTTATCTTGTGGAAGATTTTATTTTTCATTTTAGCAGAAACGAAAAGGGAGATGGTGAAACTTAGTTATTTTTTTATTATTGTAAATACAGTTTAGATCTGTCTATCAAATTTCTAGTGACTTGACAACTAGTTATCCATATAAATGGATGTAGAAGCTTCATCTGCAATCTCATATTAATTGCAACATGTGAGAATACAGAGTTCAACTTATTTGTTCTTATTGTTGATTAAAAAATGTTATGTGTTATTTTGGTGTAAACTACAAACTGTCTTGGGTAAATCCCTTTATCTATTATATGTATTTAGACTTAATTTGGGGGATATAATCAAGTATATCATTTTCAAACAGGAATGAACCATGATATTACTAAGAATGTGTCTATGGATACTTAACTTAAATAGTTAGTATTATGTTCATTTTAAATCATTAATATTTTTTTTACATTTTTTATCTTTCATGAACTTGTCAGTAATGAGTGTCATAATCAATTTCTTCCATTGGTAAAAGGGGATTGATCATAACATTATTAACTGAAGAAATGGTAGAGATTCATATTTGACACATGCATAATTAATTTTTTGGGATTATTGTCAAAATAATTTATTTGTAATTCATTTTATCATGTTTAATAAATGTTAAACAGTTTACATTATTCCAGTTCTGATTTATTGAGTTAAATTTGCATTCAACAGTCAACTATCTGTCTTAATATGCACACACTCTTATTTCACTCTTATATAAAAACAATTGATTATCAACAATGCTATTTGCAACCTATAAGTGCAAAAGCTTTTTATGTGTATCTGTTTATACCTGTTAAGAGAGTCAAATGTAAATTTTCCCTGGGTTCGAATATTAGAAAATAACTGTGCCAGAATGGGGAGAGAGATGAATGACCTAACCTAAATTGTATCTGAAATTAATAAATAGGTAGAGAACTAGTCAGTTAAATATAGATGCAATTATTGGTTATGCATTATATTGCATTATCATCAACATCACATCCGAAGACCCAAATTCTAACTGTAGTTACATATGACATCTTCCCTTTTCCAACCTGGTTTTATTATGCATACTGTTACAATATATACATATCAGATATAATGTAAACCTATAAACAAAGATGTTTAATTATAAAAGTTACTGACAACTCAATAATAGAATCTTTTTATATTTATAAACCTAATTAATCGAATGTAGCATTTTTTTCTTGTTCTCACTTTAATTGTGTTTAAAATATTTATAATATATTTATTAAAGTTAATATTTTGTTCTTCATTAAATTATTTTTACATGTACAACCAAAATGTAATAATAAAACAAATATGCTTAATATTTATATTAAAGTAATATGCAATATTAATAGACAATTATTGTATGACAATAAAGTTTGTGTGCTTGAGAATAATGGAGAAATGTGTTAACAATTTTTATATAATTTGTTTAAGATGATTTTTTTTTAAATATAATATATTGAGTTTTATTTCTCCTTGTGACAACATTTGTAAAAGTTAACATCAGGTGTGTGTATTCTGTTAGATTAAAATAATGGACTTGAGATGATGTATTTATCATCAAACTATGTGTTCATAAAATACAATAATATTGCCAACATAATTACTGTTGTAAATTTATTGAAAAAAAAAAAAAAACACTAGTTATTTATTGATTATTGATTTTGATTAATTTCTTGCTTCTACTAAAAATTTATATACTTTTAGTATGGACAAGCAATTAATAAATAGGGATAATTACATTAAAATTGTTAGATGTTCACTAAACTTTCAACAGCTATGCCAATTTTGCATCTGCTATGTTAAAACATATGTTCACTAAAGGGAGCATAACTATAGCTTAATAAAGCTTTAATTTATAAGTGCCAAAAGATATAGAATTCAAAATGTCTATTGAAAAGTACTAATCCACAAACCCATTAGTTTCAAGCTTATGGCTTACTCCATGATGAGTTACGACTCAAGATACTAGGTCTAAAATACCAACTCAAAAGTCAGCATTTATCTAATACATTACTATCAATTTGAAAACCTAAAGTTGTCAGGCACTTAAATGTCTTCAAATCCAGCCTTATATAGCTGATAACTGTATGGGTCTGAACTCAGTACATTTTCACTATATATTAATAGCCAAAGCTATAGAACATCGCAAAAGTTTCAAGGGTACACTTATAATAATTAATAAAACAAGAAACCAAATGCATAACTTGTGTTTAAGTTTGTATTAAAATGTTCACTAGGCAGCTTAACTATAGCTCCAATCAAGCTTAAATTTATAAGTGCCAAAAGATAAATAATTAATAATCTCTGTCAGCAAGTCATCTTACCCAGACCAATTGGTTCAAGTGTATGGCTCACATCAGTGTGGAGTTAGGACTCCAGACACTAGATCTAAAATACCAATTCAAATGCCAGCACTTATCTAATAATACATTACTATCAATTTGAAAATCTAAATTTTTCAGCCACTTAAATGTCTTCAAATCCATATTAACAAACCACATACCTATGTGAGTCTAAACTCAGTTTAGTTTCACCATATATTTATAGTAAGCAATAGAGACACTGCAAAAACCTTCAAGGGTACACTTACAATAATAATTAAAATAAGAAATAAATTATGTAACTTGACGTTTGAGTTGGTATTTTAGATCTAGTGTCTGGAGTCCTAACTCCTCACTGAGGCGAAACTTTTAGATAGATATTTTGGATTCTTTCTCTTTTAAATTTTGAACTTTTTCTTTTTTGAATTATTTCTCTTTCAGTACTTACAAATTAAGGCATGATTGAAATTATTAGTAAGCTCCCTCTAGTGAACATTTTAACACAACGTTTTAAAAGATAAGATTAACTAACAGATATAGATGATTATGCAGTAACATATTTTTTTGTATTCTTACATGTATACATACACAAGAAAGATTTGCTTTATCAAGAACCAAATTAACCAAATGTCACAATGAACCAATTTTTCTTATTTTAGGAAAAATAAAAACACCAGTTAAAGAAATCATTCATATATATATATATATATATATATATGTTACAAATGGCAATTGATTTATTTAAATTGTTACAATATATATACCAAAAATAAGTTATTTATCAATGAATTATACATAATGAATAAAGAGAGAATTAGTAAACATAGTGATGACTTAATGTCAAGCCAATCTCTAGGCAATGATGTTTGAAAAATAAAAGTAGAATTATGTTATGTAATTTTGTTTTCTAACTACAACCAATATAATATATGCAATTATAGAAAGTCAAGACAATAGAAAAGAAAATAGAAATACTAGTACAGCTAAGTCTCGTTTTATGCAGTAGATAGGTTCCTCGGAAAATTCACACAAAATAAATCACACAAAAATAAACGTTACTTACTTTGAAAAATGGGGAATATGCTCCAGTAATTTTCAGAATTCATATAAAAGCAAAGCAACAAGAAAAAAATACTTTTCAATTCGCATTAAAAAAATAAGGAAATAATGTATGACTAATAAAAAATTTCAATGATTCGAAAAAAATTAATACAAGACAAACTTTTTTTTACTTTTTTTATTACTACAGTATTTAATTTTACATTTTTCATACATATTTTAATCATTACCACTAGCATTCCTTTGTAAACTGGTAAGAAATCAGACTCGATGTGATGTATTGTGGATTCTCCTTAAACGAAGTCAAGAATCTCTCAGCAATTATGTCCAGAGAAACCTGTTAACCACTTTATTTTTATTCCTGACATGATGTACATCTAGCACCACATTCAGTCTTGAGCTGTGTTAATGGTTTTCTATTTCTATATTAAAAAATGAGATCTCAATCAAAGCACAAAAATTATACATTATCATTAGAATGATTACTTTCAGTTTATAAAATCAATAAAATCTTCATTATTATTTATTTTAAAAACCTAAAAAAATATTTATTTCTTTTAATATCTAACAGAATACATTTTAAAAGTTTAATTTTTTTGAATATTTATAGCAATATTTTTATACCTAAGTATAAATCTATTATTATCATTTACTCATTAGTATAAATAGGTTATTTACATTGAAGCTAAAATTCTAAATACAGCTTCAGTCCATATTCACGTTAGCTGCTAATATAATGCTATATTTTTGACAAAAAAAGTACTTCAAGTCAAAATAAGTTTCTAATAATTTAAATTTCTTCGTATCTAATAAATATAGTGAAATATGAAAGATATTAAGAAAAAACATGAATTGCATAACTTCAAAATCACATTAAAATAATCCGCATAAAATGAGACTAAGGTGTATACAAAACACTGGAAACTAAATGAGGTATAAAAGCAAACCCATTAATTTCTGTCATTTTTGTTATTTTTCAAGGGATGCAATAAGTGTATGAAGCCATCATCTTAAGATTCGAATGTGTAAATACAAAAGAAATGGATGATTTGTTTGAATATTCCATATTATGTGTATAAATTTCACAGCAAAAAACTAAAAAAATACCACCATTGTCTAAATAAAGAAAAGATTGATAATTTTGTGCCATTTGGCAAAACACTGAATTGATTTTAAATTGATATATAAAATAAAAATTGAACTAGTATTCAAACATGGAGAAAAGAAAATTAGATCATTGTCAGCATTTATATAAATTAATGACATATTTTTTCTTATATAAGCCATTAAATGTCAAATAGAAAAACAAAAAATAAATAAATCCATTATAAAATGTTGTGTAATGTATTCTAGTTAAATTAACATTGCCATAGGTTTGGAGTGATACTGTCCAACCATAGAATAATGATGACTTAATCCACTTGCCTCTATACTGCCTAAAGATGCATCAAATGTCCTTCAGTAAATGTCTAAATGGATTAAAAAGGAAAGCAACTGAAGTAAATGGAAGCAATGTCATTTCAAAAGCAATGCCAAAAAATTGTAGCAGCTGATAAATGACATACCAAAAAATAATATCCAAAATGGGATAGACTGTATCCATAAAAAAACATTATTGCCAAACTCATGGACATTAATCAAGATGATTTAAAGTAAGTTTTATTTTATTATGTATTATTTTTGTATATATTTGTAAAATTCTAGTTTTGTTTATCTCCCAAATGGATGTTTAAATGTATCTATAACTTGGAAGAGTCCATAGTGATTGAAAGCAACAAAATGAGGGGCAGGAAAATTATCATGTTGAGTATTTTTATGCTCAATAAAGTTTAAGTTAGCTTTCCATTCATAATGGCTTGACCTTATTACATCAACATTTAAATGAAGTAAGGTAAGATTTTTGGAGATATATTGTAACAGGAATTAAAAATGCTTAATTACACATTTTAAGACTTTTTTCAACTTTTACAACTCAAACTTAAACTGAGAGTGCCAACCTCTCAAGCGCTTAACCAATCAAACTCAAACTTGTAATTTGAAAAACTTTCTAATTATTTAATTTAATTTTATGAAATCATATTATTTTGCAAAATATCTTTTTAAAAACCCATTACTCAAGCAGGAGAGTAAATAGGATTAATACTTACATATCAATCATACCTCTGGTCATACTGCAATTTAATAAAATGTTAAATCGACAGTCATTTCTCCAGACCGATGTAGCTCTCCGGCTGCCTGAAATGTGAAACATCCCATGGGGAATTTATAACGGGTTTAAAACCCAGGGCACCATCCAATAATGAGAATGGAACCCATGAGATGTCAACAACACATTTCAAGTGTTTGACCCATGGCTAGTTTTTCACCTGAGACCGGCTGCACATTTGATTGTGAATGGAGAGAGAGAGAAAGACTGAAAAAATGACATTACTAATTTAAACAAAATTTATTTAAAAGAGAAACAAGAAATAACAATGATAATAATTATAAACACAAGAATAAGATATAATTAAAATGTAAACACATAAGAAATATTACATATTTAGCAAATTTTGCTGCTTATTTTAACGAGTGAGATTTAAAAGTTTTTATCCTGATATTAATATTTACCTAGAATTTATAGCACTGCTTTTGGACTTTATTTGTAATTTAAACACTGTCTTTGTAGCGATTTTATTAGTCTTTAATTTCCATAGTAGGTATCATCATTCCTGGATTTTTTTTTGTAGTTGGGTTGTAGTTTGAAGTTGGGTGATCACCCATTTTTGTCCTCGAATCTGGTTAGTTTATTGGTCCTTGGCATCGGTATTTCTAACTGAAAGATTGCTTCTGTTGGTCCCTTGTTCAGGTGGCTTGGTTTACCTAATTTTCATTTCATTTAGTAGGGTGGGTTGAAACTTTGGCAGAAAGTTAGTCAGACTAATATGTTATGGCATTATGCTAAATGGCACATGGGAGAATAGTGGAGAAAATGACCGAACACACTGTTTGGTTCTATCCAATCATTCTTTTTAATTTGGCTTGAAATGAACTTAATTCAAACTTAACAACTCTGGCTACACTCAAAATTTTATCACTGAATTCCAAACTCTATCTCAACTTTCTCTAAAACAATTGAGAATGTGTACCTTTTATATTATTCTGACCTCTCCCCCCTGCTCTATGTTCAACACATTTTATCTCAAAATAATTAATTATAATTTACATTTTTTTATTTCTGTTTCGAATTTTGATTACATAGATTAGAAATTGTTCAACTAATCAGTCTGGAATTTTAATTCTCAGCATGGTTATTTTTGTACATACTATTTTAATTAATCACAAACCTTTTATTTTTATAAATTAAAAACACTTTTTTCTTTCTTTTGTTTTATTGTTAACTAATGAATGTTTATATTTAGTTATTTGGTATGAATGACTAAACTTTACTACAGATGTCTTTTTTATCAACTTAGGAAACTGTACATAGGGGGTCCACAAAAAAGAAGGAACATCAATAATTGGAATTGGATGGTGAGGCTATTACACATACACTCATATATAATTAAAAATAAGTTAATTAGGTTTGTGATCAATATAATAATGATTTTTTATTAAATTTATCTAATTTTTAAATAATTAATGTCTTGTTAAGTATCTCTATAAAAGAAAGATTTGGATTAGTGAACACATTTAATTATTGATATAGTAGAAATACATCATTGATACACACACTTATATATTTTTATTATGTTATAAAGTTTTGAACTATTGTTTTGTTAGATAAATAAATGTTGTCAATTTGATTTAAATTAAAGTAATCTCTTGTTTTATCAAAATCATTTATACATTCATTCATCATATTTTAACCATGTATATATATATATATATAAAATACATATTTTGCGGGTTCATCCGTGTTAAAAACTTTTAATATCAATATACTGACGTTTCGACTTGGTCACACAAGCCATCCACAGAGTTATAAAAAGGTAGAAAGACAGTTGTAGAGGCACTACAATCACTGGTTTGAAATAAAACATTAAAAATCCCACCAATAGCAAAAATGTTAAATTTAAGAATGTTTTTTAAAGAAATCTTTCCAAATAGGAGGAAGTTTGCATGTATCATCTCGCTTATTGATACAATCTGGCCTTTTAAGTATCTCAATGGCTTCTCTGATTTTGCATTGGTAGAGATTATCACATCTGGATATGATCCTGGTACTAGAAAAATCTATTTTATGACCTGAATCTATAGTATGGAGTGAGAGTGCTGATGATGATGAGTGTTGTTTAACTGCATTAGCATGCTCATCTCTCCTAACACTGATGCGACGATTACTCATACCTATGTAAGAAGCTTTACAATTTTTACATGAGATTTGATAGACACCATGAGATTCAAGAGGGATTGAATCCTTAGGCTTGGTTATTATATTGCTGATCTTTTGATGAGCAGAAAATGCTGTATCTATATTATAGCGTTTTAATATACGTCCGATACTGTCTGTAGTTCCCTTTACATATGGAACACAAATCCTAATAGCTGACTTATCATCTTTTTGTTTCCTATTTTGTCTATTTTGGGCTTGAAATAAGGCTTTTTTTATAAATTTGTAATTATAACTATTTGCTAATAAAACACTATTATTATGATTTATTTCTTCTTTCAGATGTGTGTCATCTGAAAGGTTAATTGCTCTATTTAAAAGAGTTTTGGCTACAGAAACTATCTTTCTACCTTTTTATAACTCTGTGGATGGCTTGTGTGACCAAGTCGAAACGTCAGTATATTGATATTAAAAGTTTTTAACACGGATGAACCCGCAAAATATGTATTTTATATATTTAACCCGTGCAAATCTTCATTTTAACATATATATATATATATATATATATATATATATATATATATATTAATTCTAATATTTTCATGGATAAAAGATGTCATATTATTATTACTATTTGCAGGATATTCCGTCTAGTGAAAAAGCTAAATGCTGACATTTCAGTACAATATCAATTACCTTCCTCAGAGCATCCTCTTTCTCAAATCATAAGAATGCACGTGAAATTTAAAACCGTTTTTATCGTTTTCTTTCTCCTCATACTTAAATTCTATTGGTTGAGAAGCTTTAAAATTTATTTTCTCTTCCAATAGCTTCTTCTAAATGTTGTTAATCTTCTTTAATTCACATCTTTAATTTATGCTCTTGGGCCTTTTAAAAATCTCTATAGCTTCTCTTAGCAATCTCTGGTCATATTGTTCAATTTTTGCTAAAATATTTGTTTTTTTCAAAATTGATATCATGATTTGTTAATTTAATATGAGAATAAATAGCTGATGAATTGGATTTTTCTCTCACTGCCAGAATGTGTTCTTCCTTTCGAATATTTATTCTACAATTAGTCTGTCCTATATATGTATGTGGACAGACCCTACATGGAATTTCATATACACCATGACACTCCAAAGAAATTTTATCTTTAGGAAGAGAAAATATTTCACTAATTTTTTTATAAGTAGTATAAACTGTGTGAATATTATTATTTTTTAAAATGTTATGAATTCTATCAGTTACTCCTTTTATATATGGCAAAATTGTCTTAATTTTTGATGTATCAAAATCTTTTTTCTTTTGATATGTATAAGCCCTATTAATAATGTTGTAATTAAAACCATTATGAAGAAGCATTTTATTAGTAGCAAAAAGGTCCAAGTGAAAATGGCTATCATCAGAAAGTCTCTTTGTTCTATCCAATAATGTCTTTGCTACTGAAAATAGTTGTGCAGGATGGTGATGAGAGGAAAAATGCAGATATCTCCCAGTGTGTGTTGTTTTTTTATATATACCATGTGATAAAGAACCATTTTCCCTTCTTTCAATCAAAACATCTAAAAAAGGTAATTGATTATTATTTTCTATCTCCATGGTAAATTTAATATTGTTTTGAAAAGAGTTTAAAAAATTAAAAAAGTCATCAAGAGCATGCTTGCCATGAGGCCAAATAACAAAGGTATCATCAACATACCTCAGCCATATAGATGGTTAGAGACTTTTAAAAAATTATTGAAACTAAAGCAGACAAACATTTTAGTTCTGCTAGATAATTTTTTTTTTAAATCATTTTTTTATGAAGTTTTGAATGTTGAAAATATAAGAAATGACAGGGTAGAAAAATTATATATGTATCCCATCCAGACTTGACCGTCATGAGCCACATATCATATAGGAAAGAAAAGATGTCTTGTCTGAAAAATAATATTCTACACCTTTCAACTGACCAGAGAAATAAGATGTTTTTAAATAGAAAGAAGAAAACTTTCACCTGCATTCAAACGATATGAATTAATCTACTGATGAATATTAATCATCAAGTCCAATTAATTGTTCCAGTAACTGAGTTTGAACCCTAGAAAAATTACAATATGAAAACAACTGCTGTATTTCATCCACGACGAGAATCATGCTGAATGGAAAAATTTAAAGTCAGTATAAGAATTTCTAAATTGTCCACTAAAGCAAATAACATCAATAGGATCATCATCATCAAATAATTATACACTTTAAGAAAGAGATTGTTCCAAAGAAACACAGAATTTTTTGCTGCCAAAGATAGACATTAAACAAGAGAAATTTGACTCATTAAAAGTCGCTACAAACAACTGGTAGTATAATTTTTTTTTTGATATATTTTCTTTATGATATCAGAGTCTTAATAAACTTTTAGCAATAAAGTGGTATATTTTATTTAAAGAACTTTTAAAGACTATTCAGATCGATTAAAACAAGAATGTCTTACTAATAATAACTTTGAGCTTCATAAATGATCTTGAATGTATCAAAATTATTTGTTTATTAATTTACAGTTATGAAATATTAATGTGTAAAATATTTTTTTTTTGTATTATTATTTTGGTTTTAAATAATATTTTGCTATTGTGGGATAAAACACGCACATACAAAATAATATTTTTATATGTGTAAAATTGCGAGTGAATGTGAAGTAATAAGTAGTACTAAAATATTAGATTATTTTGTTTCAAGTTAAAGTATAGCATTTCAGAGGTAGAAGAGTGGGGGAGAAAATAATTTAAAACTTGTTTCTAAAACTTGCTCTTTCAATTCTAGTAACATTTTTTTTATTACATTCTGCTTACATGTTAGATTTATAAGGTATGTGTGCCAATGAGTGAATATTTTTTTATATGAAATACTTTGCTTATGGATACAATATACTTTTGAAATACATTTACGGAAAAGAGGGAGAAATTTTAAATGTAATGTTATGATTTTAAAACAGTCGATTATGATTATTATTGTTATTGTTAATATAAATTTTCATGTAAATATAGAAATTTTTATGTATATGTTAGAAATGCAGTAATAAATATTAGTTTATGTTATTAAATGAGGCGTATATATTACATTAAGAGTAGTCTTTATCAAGTGTCATCATTCATCATCAATGGTCGAATATTAGTTGTTTAAGATATGATTAAATATGCTAAGATTAACAATAATTATGAATTTCTTTATAAAATTAGGTTTTATGATTAAGCTTAGTCCTAAAGCTGTGGTTGAAGCCATTGTCATTATCATCATCATCATCATCATCAATCGTTTTAATTAATGAGCTGTTTAAATGTTTAAAGGCCATAAATAAATATTGATTCCATAATATTTATTGATTTCTTGTATTATTATAACCACCATTCCATCATCTATTTCATGCAAGCATGAGTGAATTGCCATCCTAAATTAATAGTAATCTGAGCTAGTAAACTTATAAAAATATTGAAACACATTTGTTATGCTAAGATCTAAGAAATGATTTATGTCTAATGAATTCCACTTTAGTTTAAAGATGTTTTATGCTTATTTAGATAATAGTGCATACAGTGATATGGCTCTAAAAAGCAAAATCTTCCATGTTTATTAGAAATAAAGTACCAAAAAAAGATTCAAACCCGGTACCTGTGAAAGGTTATTAGATATAACCATGTCTAGATTCAAATAATCTAGTGGTGCCCTGCTAGACCATATTCACTTGGTATTTGTTTGGATATGCACTTAATATCAAACCAAGAAATGAAAGTGGATAAAATCTACTGTTTGTATACCTGAGCAGATATTTTATTGAGTTACTAGGGTGCTCACCTCACTTGATTTTCATATACCTGAATTATAATAGTTGTTATTAATAATTTGTTTATAATTATTGATATTGTGATATCTTGAGAAATCTAATTATAGAAGTATGTTTCATTGAATCCAATGACCCTTAATATGATTCATAACTCAGTCTGACATTTTGTTTAACAGCTACTACTCAGGTATTTTTCTCATAATTTAATTTAAGCTACAATGCTTTTCCTTTATTAAGCTAAAGATTTATATTTGAATTTTTTCTAAATTATTTAATAACATTTCTTTTGAACTACTTTTGAAATTGTCTTATCTTAAGATTAGAGAAAAGAAACTCCAATTTTAGATATTACAGATATACGTGAAAAAGGATTAAGTCTATTTTTTTTTAAGACAGAAGTGTCTGAAAACAAGGTGTGTGATTTTTTTTGGGGTTGGTCAAAGATAGCAAGTCACACTAGCACTCTAATTGGGTGAGTTGACTCAAAAATTGGATATAAAAGCAGTCTGGAAAATCAGTTGAGATCATTCATTCATTCATTCATTATATATATATATATATATTTTTTTTTTATATATATATATATATATATATATATATATATATATATATATATATATATATATATATATATATATATATATATATATATATAACCACACACATTTTTATATATAATAATACAGTAATATGTATTGATGAATCTTTAAATCAATTGTAACCTGTATTAAAGTGCAGTAGTAGCTATCTGATGTAAATTAACCCCTGACAAGAGTCAAAGGCAGAATTCTCCCTAAGTTCTAATACTGAGGCATAACAGAACCCAAAAAGAGGAGTGTTGTATGGAAGAACTAGCCTAAATTGTATCTAAATTTAATATGTAAACTTAGAACTAGCCCTATGGATGTGGATATGATCATAAATTGGGTATTTTATAATGTCATTCACAGCATCCTAACAGAACACTCTAGGTCTGACTGTAGTGAGATCTGTTCCCCTCTTCTGGTGAAAACACCTGGACTATTATACCTGGTACCCAACTGCCATTTAATTTAAAAAAAAACAATATGGATGCAGATGACATCTACCCATTCTTAACTTTAACGTTAGTAGCTTGTTTATTAATTATAATCAACTTAATTTTTATTATTAAAATTGCCTGTTTAATTTTTTGGTTATTATGGTTTCACCCTTCATGAATGATTTTAATACTTTTACTATCAAGTTTAAATTTAAATTTACATGTCTTTACTTGATCCAAAAAAACTGAAGAAGTCATTTAATAATTTATTATTTTTAGTTTTCACAACCTTGAATAAAAAAAATCATGCTCCTTTAATATTTTTTTATTTTAAAACTGCACTTTAATTCACAACTATATTCCAACATAAAATTGGATATGTAACATTCCTTTTCTTCTTGACAGGTATAACATTTTTAAAATTAATCACAATTTTTTAACATTATTTGTAACACAAAATAAAACATTAACCACATACTTATATATACTTTTAAAATGCTTCATTTGCACTATATCCTTATCGTTACTACCAATCTTCATTTTCTTTAAACCATTATAAAATGAAGTTAATCACAATTAAAATTTGCAAATATATGGATTTAAAAAGTTTATTAATAATAACGATTTTGTTTGTCTAAAAAAAGATAAAAATTTGAGAATATCTATAATATCAAAATTTGATTACTATGATAAAGGTTCAATTCAAACCGAAATATTAAATTTAAAACGGTTAAATATAAATATTGAAGCTAATATATATATATATATATATATATATATAGATAGATAGATAGATAGATAGATAGATAGATAGATAGATAGATAGATAGATAGATAGATAGATAGATAGATAGATAGATAGATAGATAGATAGATAGATAGATAGATAGATAGATAGATAGATAGATAGATAGATAGATAGATAGATAGATACTACTACATATTATCATTTTTAACCATCTGCTGAAATTTGCTTTCGGATATTTTGGAATAATAAATTACATAAACAAGATAAGCCTTTCAGACTAATTATTGATTTTGGTAGATCCTTTTATTATGAAACAGGTAAATTTATAGAAATATTATTTAAAAAATTATTGGTTTTGGAATCGTTAAAATTTTGTAAAGAACATTGATGATATTAATATTACTAAAAATGATAGTAACTAAACATTTGATGTAAATTTAAAATATACGGTTCAATTGAGCTTTGATGTTAAAAAAGTTGATGTTATCTAAGTAAAATTTATAAATGATGTGATATATATATATATATATATATATATATATCACATCATTTATAAATATTTACTTAGATATATATATATACTCTACCGGGCCATACTCCCCTGCAGATTTCCTAATCCTAATCTTGCACTGAGCATGAAGTGAATAAGAGTTAACAGGAAAAGAAATGGATACCAATTTAGCCGATTGTCTGTACCCATATATATTGGTATTTTCAGCTAAACTGATAGAAAGAGTGAATTGATAGGACTCTGCCAGTTAAACACCCTTTAGTTGATATCTTATCTGAATGCCTCATTATTTAGAACCATGGTTAGTACACACCTTTGAAAAGTATATTTACAAAATAGATTTTTGGCACCACTTCTAGAAAAGAATAAAAAAAATGAATTCCCCCCCTCTCCTAGAAGGATGTGCAATTCCATAAGTTCAGTGGAGCATAAGAATAAGATTTAATACCCCGGTAAAGCGAAATCCCACGTGGCTATCTCAGTGCTCTAAATCTAGGGTTTTAAGTGGGTAAGTTAAATTATTATTGCAGGTACGTGGTTCATAAGGAAAGAATACATTTTATCAAAAAAATAATAATATGAAAATGAAACAAGTTTAATATTATGATTAAATATTTATTTAATCCCAAATACCCACCACCGTCATACTTAAAATGATATAAAATCAAATAAATGAATTATTTTCACAACTTATATATATATATGATACTTTTAAATAGATACATATATAAATACAATTTAAATGAATATGAAAATAGATAAACCCCTATAGCTATTTACAATACAATATTTCATAAAGAATGGAAGTGGTCTGCGCCTTGTTTTTACCCTGTAGAAATAAATTTTACTTTGTGTGATTTGATATACCGATATTTCAGATATGAGATTTTCGGTCATACAGGCATACACTTTTACTGATGATTTTAAAACCTTTTATTGATAGCAAATAAAATAATAAAAATAACTATCTGCACTATGAAATATTTCACTAATTTAATACCTTTCAACATGTCAATAAGGTTGCATTAGCTCAGATACCATATAGTACTCAACATGAAGTACTGTATCTATTTCATTTTTGCTATAGATAAATTTCTATACATGTATATATGTGCAGCACAATTATACACTTACTGCTATTTTAAATATAAAGTTATTAGAGAACTGGCTTACAGGGAATCTATAATAGATCAATCCCTTCTTGCACGCATCATGAGGTGCAGCAGTGACAAAAAAAAAGCTTAAAGAGAAATCTGGATAAATATATTTCAGATACGCAACATGAGGTATCTTTTTTATCCGAATATTATCAGTGTATGTGCGCGTATATACACATGTATATTTATGTATGACAATTTTTAACAAAAAGAAAAAAAGACAAACAGCAATAAAAAAAAAAACAACTAATTGCAACCTTTGTTGAAAATATTAGAATTTGAAATAGAAAAATGACTCAAAAGATTTAAGTAAAAGCTTTATCATTTATGCCCGGTAATAACCGTAAATCCAATATATATATATATATATATATATATATATATGCGTGAGACAATTATCTTTTTTTTTTAAATGATTAATAATACTAATGATATATATATATAATTATGGAGAGATTAGAATGGATTAATTCAATACTAAAATATTTTGAAAAGAAACTTATGTAGGCATCTTCATTTTTTCCGGTCTGGGCTCGGCTCTGAGTGGCTTCAAGCTGGAACTGGTGTGATCACATCTTGGCGGCTTGGGATAGAGAAAGGGCAGTGCACTAGTTGGTTTTCTACCCCATGGTCATTTTACTGGACTTTCTGGTAGTTTGCTTCATATTTTCCTCTGTTTGTATATGATAATATTTTTTTACTAAATGTTCATTTGCTATCGTGACTGGTTCATTAAATCCTTAAGAAATCATTAGTTCTTAAAAGAACTGTATAATGGATTTCTTAGAAAATGTCAGCAGTAGTCTTGTCCATAAATTAATCTCTAAGTAGCAGGTTGATTGGAGAATTCTGGAGACAAATTAATCAATGACTTGCAATGTATATGTATTTATATTCATTCCAATTTTAACTTTATAGATAATACAAACACAAATAAATGTCACTGTTCAGGTATAAACATAAATTACATTAACTAAAAAAAAATAATAGTGATTATTAAACTATTTTTAATTTCTATTTTTTTTTTCTTTTAGCTTTTAAATATTACCTTACATCAACACTTGTATCACATGCATATATAATAATATGGAACAATATATATATATATATATATTAATTCTAATGTTTTCACGGATAAAAGATGTCATATTATTATTACTATTTGCGGGATATTCCGTGTAGTGAAAAAGCTAAATGCTGACGTTTCAGTACAATATCAAGTACCTTCCTCAGAGCGTCCTCTTTCTCAAATCATAAGAATGCATGTGAGATTTAAAATCGTTTTCTTTCTCCTCATAATTAAATTCTATTGGATGAGAAGTTTTAAAATTTATTTTCTCTTCCAATAGTTTCTTCCAAATGTTGTTAATCTTCTTTAACTCACACCTTTCATTTATGCTCTTGGGCCTTTTAAAAATCTCTATAGCTTCTCTTAGCAATCTCTGGTCATATTGTTCAATTTTTGCTAAAATATTTGTTTTTTTCAAAATTGATATCATGATTTGTTAATTTAATATGAGAATAAATAGCTGATGAATTGGATTTTTCTCTCACTTCCAGAATGTGTTCTTCCTTTCTAATATTTATTCTACGATTAGTCTGTCCTATATATGTATGTGGACAGACCCTACATGGAATTTCATACACACCATGACACTCCAAAAAAATTTTTTTTTTGGGGAGGGAAAAATTTTACTAATTTTTTTATAAATAGAGTAAATTGTGTGAATATTATTATTCTTTAAAATGTTACCAATTCTGTCAGTTACTCCTTTAATATATGGCAAAATTGTCTTAATTTTTGATGTATCAAAATCTTTTTTCTTTTGATATGTATAAGCCCTATTAATAATTTTGTAATTAAAACCATTATGAAGAAGCATTTTATTAGTAGCAAAAAGGTCCCGGTGAAAATGGCTATCATCAGAAAGTCTCTTTGTTCTATCCAATAATGTCTTTGCCACTGAAAATAGTTGTGCAGGATGGTGATGAGAGGAATATCCCGCAAATAGTAATATATATATATATATATATATATATATATATTACTAGATATATATATATATCATATATATATATATATATATATATATATATATCTATGTGATGCATCATTTCGATGTCGAATTTTAAATAAAATTGATGTTAAAAAATAAAAGTAATTGGATATAAAATGAACTTATTTACAAAATGTGATTAATAGTAAAATGTGTTCCTATCTCGATTATACTATCTTATATATATTTAAAAATGTAACGCAGCAATATTTATTTTTTGTGGAATAGTTATGTTTAAAACATATATAAATATAAACTAAAATGTTATTTTCCATTCAATCATTTTATAGGATCAGCTAAAATATAACAATTAAAAAAATGTGTTGTAGAATTTTTTTACTACTCTGTAATAATATTTATTTTATAGTAACAAAACGGCGTGCGAGTGTTTTAAAAGATTACTTTATAAGCTTAGTAATCTGTATATAATTTACTTAAGACAATTTATTTAATTTCTATGAAAAATATTATTTTGTGTTTATAAGTCTCAGTTTAACAATATTCTTTGGAAAAGTTGACTTGTGTGTGAGTTTCTTTTCCAAACAGTGAAACTGTAAAGGCCATATCTGAGATCAACCTATGTATTCCCAATTGGCCCCGGCACTGTCAACGACATAGAGCTAATAAATATATGCAATATAATTTGAAAATTGCCACTACTTACTTACTGCTTTCTGCTATTGATCACTTCCTTTCTTCAACTGACATTTTATAAACATTTATTATGTGTAAACAATTAATAAATATGAACGATTAAAGTAAATTTGTTAGAGATTCACTAACCTTTCAATAGTTCTGCCAATTATTTCATCTGACGGGACAAAACTATATTCTAAAAATATATAAAATAATATAGCTGTTAGAAGAAATATTTGAAAATAACTGCTTCGGAATGTGCTAAACAGTAATAGATTTTATAGATTAGGATCTCTCTAATTACTTCAAATTAACTCTTAAGAAAATTCACTCAAGTAAATATTTAGTGACATTTTATTAAGGATATAGTATAATATTCAAGGCTCTAATTGAATAAAAATAATGTATTTCATGAATTTAATTTTAGTAATTAGAAAATAGTTGTGTTCATTGAAGAAAGCGTTGGTGGTAGAGAGGTCAGCATAGCTTCCTTACAAGCAGTTGTCCCGGTTTAGCGGGTTCGCTTCCCGGACGATGCTATGACACATGGAAAAAAATAAATAAATGAATATTCAGAATGGTAATTTGTGCCAAGTGTTGTTAGCCGAGAGACCAGCACAGCCGCCTTGCAAGCAAGTAGTTGGTTGCAGATGGTTGTGGGGTCGCCTCCCGCTAGATGGTATGACATATGGAAAAAGATCCATTAGTTAGCAATAACTTTGTAAAGCAAAAAGTTAGCATAGATGGTAATCTGATAGTTGAAGACTTTTTCAATAAAGGTGAAAGCTTATTGTAATGGATAAAATTTGTTTAAAGTGAATTATGTGTTAACTATACGCAATGAAGATAAATTTTAATTAGTAACAATATATATATATTCCTAGATATATATAATTAGTAACAATATATATATATTCCTAGACATGTAACTGTTAAATCCTGTATGCATTTCCTATGTTGAGTACATACCTGTGAAGATAGCAATATTGATTTTGAACCTAGAAACTTTGTTCAATCACAGATCTTAACCACCTTTGATCATCATAAAGTTATTGTATAAAATAAAACATTGTCAATGACTTTTGAGTACACATATTTAAAAATAATTTGATAACTCCATATAGTTAGAGATTTATACTTAAAGAATAATTTGCCCAACAAATGCAGCTAATTTATGCATAGAAAGATCCCACAATTCAATTTCGATAAATAAAGATGATTATTGGATTAAATGCAATATTTATAAATATTTCAAAACCTTATGAATATAATACAAATATAAGAGATTTCATTCCATTTTTGGAAAATACCTGAAAGGCAAAATACAATGATTAGGTTTATCTCATGTCTATCTATAGTTAATGATCTTATAGTTAATACTAGTTGTTTCGCATTTAATTATTGTAAGTTAGAAAATAGAGTTTACACAAATGTCAGGATAAAATATGTAAAATATTATGGTTATAATAGTAAATATTTAATTTATAATAAGAATTATTATCATAATTTTATTTGGTATAAGGAAATTTTCAAAAACAGCTAGGGCTATCTCCTATTTCCGTTTCTTACTTAGAAGATCAATTAAAATAAAATCTAAATATTGTAATGAGATCACACAATATATAGTAATTATTTTATATGATTATTTCCATGATTAATATTTTATTTGATATGAAGATTATATCTTTGTTAGAAAAAATAAGATAATTGTATTAATCTAAATTTGTGCAACATCTCTTGGATGCAAACATTATATAAACCATCTGTTAAGATGGAATTTGAAATTATAAAGAATAATATAATTGAAGGTATTTTTATGTTATTGAGGTTCATTATATTAAAAAAATTATATTTTGTATTTCAAATTAAGGTGATGTGAAAGGATCATATAATCTAAAAGGTCCTAGAGCTGTCATTTCTTTACGATTTATAACTAATTCATTTGATTTCAATCTATATTTGTTACAAACTCATTGAAAATAAATATATTTTTGATTTATTTAACTAATTAGTAATAAGTTATTGTTAATAAGTTTAACTTTATTTTAATGAAATTAACTTACTTCTATGTAAAGTTATTTTTTTTAACTACCATTGTGAAATAATAATAATTTTCATGGAGAAAATATTGTCTAGCATTATAATCATTCCTTGTTGTTATATTATGCTGTTGTGCAGGAAATAAATATACTAGACATCGTGTATTATTTTCACATGTGTATTGTAATGGGTATTGGTTTTATGAGATAGAGTGTATATATGTAATGAATTTAATTGTCTGTTTAAATTCGTCTGTCAACATTTTTACATTCCTTGTATGTAGTATGGAAAAGCTAGATGAAGCTTTTGGAGTGAACTTATTATGATGAAAGATGACCTGAAATGCTCTGTTTTTTACTTATGCTGGAGGAAAAAGTTGAGTGCATATTCGTCGATGGAGGCTATCACTTCTTCCATGATACAAGAAATCTCACCAGCTAAAAGACAAGACTTGGCAATTGTTGGCTAATTTTATATTTCTCTTTTTTTTTTAAATCTCTGTGCACGTTATATTTTCATTAGTCCTTTTCTTATCAGGTTTATAAGTAGATAATCTTGCACATTCTTTTTAAGTTGTTAGCCCCAAAGCCTTTTTTTATAAATTCCTTTGAAGCCATAGTTAATTACCAGTAAAACTATGATAGCAATCACCTCCATTTGTAATTTCTTCCTTTTGTTTATCTGGAGTAACAATCTCCATATATTTATATTTCTTCCAATTTTAACCTTATAGATAATAGGAAATACAAATTATTTTCACTGTATTTAAAAATAAATTATACTAACAAAAAAAAAAAAAACTTAATTTTTTTATTGACCTATTTTGAATTACTATTATTTTTTTAGCTTTTAAATATTACCAAATGTCAACATATATATTGTTACCCTTAGTTTCTGTCATTGGAGAAACTAACAGGACATTAGTTTTATGTAATCTAAGAAGTAATTTTTTTTTATCAAAATGTTAAACTAAATAAAAGCTGGTATTTTGTTTTAAGAATAAAAACAACGTCAATCCCGAATTTATAACGTATAAATGAAAGTAAGTTTACATTTTTACTTTTCAAAATTACAATGTATACGTATATGGGGGGGGGGGTTGCTTGTCTTACGTGCGTTATAAACTCGAAGCGAGTAAAAATAAATTTGAATCAACGATATTTTAAAAATGAAAGTTGATATCATAAATAAGATTTTATTTTGCTAATTCTATCGATTCATGAATATTTAGTTGTATGAAAAAATAGCTCTTTAAATTTCAAAAGATTATAAAATCAGTTTACTGTTAATAAAAGTAACAATAAGTACATTTCTAAAAATTAGTATTTATATGGGTGTGCATGTACGTGTATGTGTGTGTTGTATATAATTTTAATTATACATAAAATTTAATGGTATTATACATCATACAATACACCACTCGATAGTATTTTAAGAGGGGTATAGTTTTATATGGATATTAAGTTAATTCAATCTTATTTATCTCAAAACATTTATTAAACTAATTAATACATGTGTTACACTCTTTATGAAATGGGTATAAATATGGGTGATACATTACAAATATGGATAATGAAAAATTACAATATTAGATGAGTTATGGAACTAACATTATTGAATTAAACAGGGTTAGGTATTTAGTGGTTAAGTTCTTTGTTAACTTTATTGAAGAGTCTGATATAGCTTCCATGTCTCTTGAAAAATGAATGTTGTTGCACGAGTTTTGTCTTTTTGTTTAATTTTCTCTATGCTCTGAATAAATAATGAGTTTTCATCTGGCTTGGGATGTTGGTATTGTGCCTTGCACCTTACAATCCATATGGCATAGGTGATGAAAATTGCCAGCCTGATTGTAGGAATATCTCTTCCACGAATGCATTCTTTAATATTAAGTATTTTGTAGTAGTTTATCTTTGAATTGTTAAATATTATTGTTTTAATTTTACCTAGACCCATGCATGTTTTAATTATGTGGTCAAATGTTTCCTCATCACTGCCATAGCTGTGGCAAATTGATTGGACTTTGGTGATAAATCTTTTATATCTGAGGAACCAGTTGACCAACATGGCATCCAGATTAATTTTAAGTAAGTAATCAAAATATTTTGGTTCTAGAGCCCAATATTGAATAGGGAAATCAGCTTCTGATTAGTTATTCCTAATCGTGTAGTAGAGATTTGATTATTTTGTTTTAGGATGTGATGGGTATCCCATAGCTTGATCTTGCTTTGATAGTTGTTATGGGCATTTGTATTTTGTTGCATGGTTGACAGGATTAGGTGGTCAAGCCAGTTTTATTTTTTGGGGAGTGGGGTGTTGGTAGGAATTATGGATTCAGTGATCTGGTCATGGCCATACTTTTGGACTAGATTATATATCAGAGTGTGTGATTTCTGATAGTTAATTTAAGTGATGGAATGTAGTGACATTCCATTTAATCTTTTGTTTTCCTGCATGTTTCTCATGCTGATGGAAACTGTTTGGCCTTTCCATAGTAATCTTGAGCAGTATTGCTCAATTTTCTTGATGGATGTTTTATTTATATTCATTATTGGCAGGTAGTATGCAATTTTGCTGTAAATCTTTATATTTAGCAGTGAAACCTTACCATAGAGCGAATAGTATACCTTTGAGAGGGTCTTAGTGATCTGGTCTGTGGACTGGAGGATTTTTGCCTGAAGTTCTTTAGACATTGCTGATTGCAATTTTGAAATATTAAATACCAGAAATTTCTGTGGTTCAGCTTAGAAGCGTGATTTGATTTTTTTTCCAGATAGGATAGACCAAGCTGTGGATTTTCCTGTATTTATTTTTAGGTTTGATAGATTGGTATAATTGTCCAATATTTCATATAGTGTGTTTAGATATTTCTGAGTTGGCAGAATGATCAAGACACCATCCATGTAAGTGACTGCCTTGTTAGCTCTTTTGAGTCTGGGTATATATACTCCAGGCAGGTTATTTTCAATGTCTTTAAAAAGTGGATTGATGTAGCAGGCAAACCGGAGAGCACTGAGTGGAGATCCTTGTGGGATTGAAGTATTTGGAGTAAAACTGTTTGTATATAATCCATTGAGTGATCTGTGAATTTCCCTATTGTGTAGTAAATTTCCCAGTATCTGAATTATCTGGGAGGGAACACCAAGGCCCTCCAAAATATTCAGCAGTGTGCTGATATTGACTGAGTCAAATGCCTCAGATATGTCAAGTTGTATGGCAATGGGCTTGGATTTTCTGTTGATTCTGATGTAATCCAAGAGTATTTTGGTTTCACCAACCGCCGTGAGTGCTGATGAGCCTTTCTTGGCATACTGAGAGGACATGATATGACTCAGGATTTTATGTTGTATTTTATCTTTAATGACACCTTCTATAATCTTTATTAAGAGTGGTGACATAAATATGGGTCTTATGTTGTTTATATCAGTAGTGTCTTTGCTCTCTTTCATGAAAGGCACCAATGCAACTGGATATAAATTTTTAATGAACCTTTGCTTTTGCGCAAGGTGGTCAATCATTAACATGATGAATGAGATAGCAAAATTACTTAAGTGGGAGAGGAGGAATTTAGGTATCCCAGGCATTCCAGGATGGATGCTGTCTGGAATGGAGCATAGTTTGTTTTTAATATCTTGTACTGTGATCAAATGATCATCACTGGATGAATGTCTTGTCCAATCGCGACCTACTGATGAGTTGTGTTTTTTTAATTTGTTTTCAAAATGTGGTTTAATTTTTTCAAGCATGTAGTATATAGTCATGCTGGTGCAATGATGTTTAATTAGTATTGGAGTATTTTGTTTTTTCTGTAGCCCCAGTGCCCACCTGAGATATCTTGTAGTCCAACAATATTGAGGAGCCATATATATCTTGGATCTTTTCAGAGACACATATTCAGCAAGGGCTTTTTGCTTTGCTTTATATTAATTCTTAAGTGAGATGATGTCATCTATCGAGTTGCTTTTGGCAGAAAACTGTTTAAGTTGAGCATTAATGTTCTCTAGGTCCTTCAATAATGAGATTGGGCACTTTGACCTGCGGGAGTACTGAACTATTAGAGTTTGCAGAACTCTCACTAGTACAAACCAAGCCTCCTCAGGTGGTCTTGAGAGTATATATATTTTCCTATATAGAATATATGCCTCTGATGGGATGGCTTCAGTTATGTTGGCCTTTGTTAGCATTGTAATTGTTTTGTTGTGATTCAGTTGTGTGCGGTTATAAATTTGCATTGAGATGACCACTGCAAGGTGATCAGAGAATGCTACAGGCTGAAGCACTTCCTCCATAATGTAGTGAAATTTGGGTGTGTAAAAGACCAGATCTATCAAAGATCTGAGTCTTCTGGTATAGAATAAAAAATCACTATCTGGAAAAAAACCTTCCCTGCTAAGAAAGCCTCTATTCAGAAGATGAAGGTATTTATTGACAAATTCTCCATAGAAAGTGTTAAAATCCCCAGCAATCACTGTTGGCCAGCTACTGGTGGATATTATCAGGTTGATGCTATTAACTATTTTAATATATGAACTGATATTGTTAGGAGTCTATATGTATATAGCATTAAAGGTGGTAGTTCCATATGTGAGTTTGACATATATTATATTTTTGTCTGTGTAAGTAATTTTAAAACTATCTGGAGCATTTTTACTATTTGTAATTATGCCTACTTTTCCAGCTGCTACATTACTAGTGCTTGAGTATATGTGATATTTAGTTTCACCCATGAATAGTATATGTGGTAGGTTTTTTTAATCCAGTGTTTTATGACATATACATGGGCAGTGGAGTTGATACCTCTTATATTCAACCCCACAATCTTACAATTAATAGTTTGCACTGTGTTGGTGATCGCTACAGATAACCTCAAGTGGGTTTATAGATGGTGAATTGGTCTTTGATCTTATATTTGGTCTCTTGAGAATCTTCTGAAAAGGCTGGTGTTAAAAGATTGACAGATTCACATGTGTCTTCTCTATCTATTCCATTTGATGGGTTTGTGACTATAGGGTTACTTGTCTTTTTTATCTTCTTGATACTGCTTGTTGTGCTAGATTTAATAATATTTGCTGGGGCTATGGAACTACAACCTTCATCTTCTGAGTCTGCCTTTTGGTTTGTGAAAGATTTTCTTTTATTGTTTATAATTATGGATTGTGTAAGCTCCATTTCAGTTTCATCATTAGGTTTATACTCAGATTCAATATGTGTTTTGTTTTTAAAAGACGACTTCTTAATTATTTTGTTTTGAGTCTTGCCTCTATTGAGATCTGGTATATGTTTTGAGAAGGTAGCATTTTATACTGATTGTTGGTGTGTATCAGATTGTATGGCTGTTTTTGATTGTGTGTAGCTGTGTTCAAATCTTTTGGTTTTATCTTTGTTTGTATAGGTACATTGTTACTTGAGCACTTTTGTGTGTTTGTTTGTTTGTGGTATGTGGTAGGTTCAATGAAGTTTTAAAACTTAGTAATTGGTTATCTCTTTGAAGTGAATTGGTTGTGTTAATATTTTGGTCTATTGTGGAACACTGCTTATCACTTTGGTTTGTTTTGGGTAAGGGTTGCACATTTTGGTCTATTTCCAAACATTTATGGATTGTTTCTTTCTTTCTCCACACTGGGAGAAATTTCTTGTCATGCACTTGCTAATCAAGTGTGTTCTTTGACCACAAAAAAAACATTGGGTTATTACTTCCAGAAATGTAAAAATCATGGGAGCTCCCTTGAAACTGATGGTAGTGGGTATTTCTGTAGGTTTAATTCCTTGTTTCAGATGCAATTCAAACACAGCAGTGTTAGATAATATTGCATCACCAGCCCTCTCTTCTGGTATATATACAAATTTGTATATCTTTCCAAATGGGCTGAGGGTACTTTGAAGCTGATCTTCTTCAAAACCAGAAATACAGTTTTTTCTCCTGCCAGATAATACTGAGGATCTATTGAAGTCAATACAGCAAATAAAATGGTTATTGATGGTCCTATTGTTGACTTTGAAATTATTCCCTTCGGCCCAAGTTTGAACTCGACTGTTATATAGTGATCATTGGGATGTGTTAGTATTCTGTGAATGCCCACACCCATAGACCCTTCTTTGATCATTGCACAGAATGAGTCTATGGGAAATTTGATAAGTGAGCAGTTAGGATCTGTGATGGCCATGACGAGACTCTTGTCACTATTATAATTTAGCAGTGATTTAAGCAAAAGATTAGGGATTGTTCTATAAAAATCGAAATGATAGATGATTATATTGGTCTTCTTCATAGATGTCTGTTGTGAATATTTATTTATCTGTGGATATATTAGCGGGTTGTTGTTTGTTAAAATTATCTTTCATGAGATCAAGTAGTGTTGAGTTAGTTCGGTTTACCTGTAATGCAATTTCAGTTACTGTTGTGTTGCGATTTCCTGAGCTAGAATAGAACGGGTTTTTATCTATTACTCTTATTTTTGCTATATTAGCATATGTGTTTCTATTTTGTGCACTAAAGCTTGTTTCGGCTTTTTGGGAAGAATTGCTTGTGTTTTATTAGATATTGATTGTTTATTTGTATTTACTTTTATTTTTGGGACTGGAGAAGCTTCACTATTGATGAGTGAGTCAATGCTATCCATTTTAAATAAACTTTTATTATTTTTCCGGAGATTACGTAAGTGTCTGATACCTGAGCATTATGCTCTGGGCTCTGGACTTTTTTTGATTCTTTAGATTTAACTGATGGAATTTTTTATTTGCTTTCACATTTATCGTATGTTTTCCTAATGTAGAACATGCCTGTAGTTTTTTGCTAATATTTTCTTCTGTTTTAAGGTCTGTTGTTTCTTTTGATGATTGATAAATTAACTTGCTTGAATCACTTGAAGATTGAAAGCCTAACTTGCTTGAATCACTGTCCGAGGCTACGATTTCTGATTTGCTTTTTTCATTCTAGAGATAGGGCATTATGGTATTAAATTTTGTGTTTTAAGTACATTTATGGATATATCTTTAATGTTACCATGTTCAGGGGGTCTAAATTCGTTTGTTCATTATTTGCAAGTTGGCCTTTGGTTAACTGAACGGTCTCAGTATATGTTTGTGCATTATGCATTAGGCTTTACATTTTGCTACAATTACACTTGTCTTTAGATTGTAAATTTATTACAATTTCAGAATTATTTTGAAAAGAAAATCAATTATTTGAAATATTTTGGTTAGATGAAGTAGATTCTGAAGTATCATTAATAAAAATGTGCGATTCATCAAGTTTTTTATTTAGATATTGTTTGTTATTATTGGAAAAGTTTAAGCTTACGTTATCACTCATATTAACTGACTCTGAGCTTTGATTAACGTTATCTATAATATTTTTCCATCGATCTTTTCTAATGACTTTTTAGGTATTTGCTGAGTTTTTGGATCTTTCCTGTTAGGTAATAGTGTTTTGATTAGTAATTTAGCTTTTTGAAAGCTGGATGGCTTTAGAAAATATTTTTTTAATACTGATTCTGTTTCTGAATCACTAAGCTCTGACATGGCGATCTCTGCATTAATTACATTTTTGCTTCTAGGTCTTGTTATAGTGTATTTTTTTCGCAATTCCATTCAATGATCTAGTAAATAAAGATCTTACCTTTAATTTAAGTGTATTCTGGTAGATTTTTCAGATGAATTTCTTTTCTCTTTTGGGAATTTTTAAACGATCTCTAAATATTCTCTCTCAGTAAAATAACTTAAAGACGCAATCTTATTTTCACTTATAAATCTTTAAGCAAAAAATGGTCTATTCATTTTGTTAAAATAGTTTATTTTATAAAATGTCCCACCATTTGTTTTTACATTTTTGTTGTTGTTGTTGATCAAAGCGGGAAATATCTCTCAACTACATGTGGTAAAGGCGGTTTGGTGCATAAGTAATGTCAAAACAAAAATTGAATAAAACAATTAAAAATATTATTAGGGGTCTAAGGTAAACAGTTAGATTAGAAGAATGATCGACATATGTATAATATAAAACTAAGCTCATATTAGAAGTAAAGATCTTCTCTAAAGGTGAGCACGCTAAAAATTTTTGTTCAATATATCGTCTGACTAAAGTTAGTTTTATTTAAAAAGTGTATATTGTATATTTTAATAGTAGATCACAAAAGCGTTCATAGGCACACTGGTCTTATGAATTGATGCCAAAACTTTATCAATCTACAAGCAATCAACACACCATTGTAAAATCAATGCGTCACGTTAGGAAATCTCGATTTATATATCCTACAATATCTCGGTACAAACTTTTGTTGACACTTGTCTTTTATTAAATAATTTAATAAGTAAATTTGGTAGGATTATTGAACTACATACTTTTATTAATCTTAGTCATTTTTGGAATGTCTTTTTTTTCATATTTCATATGTCATAGCATCAGCCGGGAGACAAACTCACACCCATCTGGAACCAAGTACTTGCTTGCAAGGCGGCTGCGATGAACTTCTCCGCTAACAACCCTTGACATAAGTCATTTTTAATATTTGAATCTTTAATTTATTACAAACTTTAGTAATATTTTTATACTATTTCAAATATTTTAATTTTAATAACTAAAGAAACGAGTTACAAAAGGATAAAAGGCTATACTACTATTACTACTACTACTACTACTACTAATACTACTACTACTCCAACTCCAACTCCTACTACTACTACTACTACTACTACTACTACTACTACTACTACTACTAATAATAATAATAATAATAATAATAATAATAATAATAATAATAATAATAATAATAATAATAATGATGATGATGATGATGATGATGATGATAATAGCAATAATCAATGCCAATTTTATCTTTATTGTATATCTGATTAAAGACTTAGTAAAGTTAAAAGAATAATTTGTACTTACGGCAATTAAGATTCACCAAGGAAACCTTTGAGTTCTCTTGAGAGAATCAATATAAAATGAAATTGGGAAATTACTGTCAAAACAATCCTTCTTAATAAGTATAAGTATGAAAAAAACGTCTAAACAAAAAGTTATTTAAAGTACTTCTAACATAAATAGAATGAGCATCTGATCTTACAAAATATTTTTTTTATATAATGGAATAAATTGTGCAGTATTCTTATATAAATAAATTTAAAACAGTACTATAAGCGAATAAAATAAAAAATATAATCTGGAAAGAATGGAAACTTAATACAAATGATAACTTCGGAAATGAATAACATGATGATATGTAAATTACTATGGTATATTATGGAAATCTGAATCTTAAAGCAACTACAAGATTAAATGTGTTTAATAACTTAATTATTGCACCAAATAAACATTAATATTTTGGATAGCTTCAATGATATTATATTATGGTCATGCATGTATTTTATTTTATATTCTCACTTCGCAGGAGGATGATTGCCAGCATCCCCAGTGGATCAAGAAAGACAATACGTAAAATTATTATTATTATTATTATTATTATTATTATTATTATTATTATTATTATTATTATTATTATTATTATTATTATTATTATTATTATTATTATTATTATTATTATTATTATTATTATTATTATTATTATTATTATTATTATTATTATTATTATAATTATTTTATATTGTATTTTAATATAGTAGTTAAGAGTTAAAAGTTGAGGAAAAAAGTTTTGACCCCATATACAATCTAACATAAAGTTTACATATTATTTGGTTTACTATAATATTTTTTGATGCCATATATATTTTATTTTTGCTGTATTACAAATGTTAGGGGAGTGTAATGTATGAATGGATTTATTAAGATATAGTTATAAGAATAGTTTAAATGAATATTTTCAAGAATATTTAATTTTTTTTTTCATATTTTGTATTTCATTGCTATGCTGGGAAGTGTGTGAGTTATTTTAAGTGAAATGATGCCTATTTCTTAGCCTAAAGAATTATTTTTAAGTAAACGTTTTCTTAGTCATAATAGACTAATCGGTTCTTGCATCATCAATATGATACTCTTTTTGATGCTATGTGAGAGTGCAAATGACCTCTATTTGTGGAGGTTAGAGTAGTTTTACCACCTCAAAAAGGATTGAAATGGAACATAACTCTCTCAGGATAAATAATTTTATTTGAAATTATTTTGAGGAGATAGAGGATTTGATCCCAGCTTCTACATTTTTATTGATTCGTAAGAGAAATATTTATTCTTGTAGTTTGCGGTATTTATAACATGCCTCTTATATATGTGGAAAGACGAGTTCCTCACATACTTTAGCCTCAGGAAGAACACATATTCTTAGATCCATGCTAACACCAAGAAGTTATTATTATTAACTTATTCTTTCTTACAAAAGAACAGTTTGTTTTTATTATCAGGAGTGTATGATAATTTTGTATTTCTTGCTTGGGAGGTCATTGCACACCAGTGACAAATAATAATTTGTTTAGGGACTAAATCTATCATATTCATAAATTGATGTATTAAGTAGCTAAGCTTTGCTCTAGCTTGTGTGACAACCTATCTTTCTTCTAAATTTATATTCGTAAATTTAAATTCAGGCAAGCAGTACACATCAGACCCGGTTCATGAAGAAGCAAGTCACCGCTGGACTGGTAGAAAAGAATAGGAAACTCATGTTTGGGCCATGCCAATAAATAGGCGTATGTATTAACATAATTATTAAAACACATTAAATAATTATTAGCTAGGATTTGAATACTATGTTATGGGAAAAATAGTTCGTGAAATGCATATAAACTTAAATGTAAAAGTTAAGGTAATTTTTTTATTGCATTTAAGATCCAAGTCTCTTAAACAGATAACTTCAGTATTAAAAAAAAATAATGTCTTAATAAATGGAACAGAATATTGCATTCAGTTTTTATGGGCTTTAAGCTAATTAATATAGTTAGCAATAATGACATTTTATATAATGTTACTGAAGCACCACTTCAAATAAAACTAAATACGTATTCGAAGATGTATTATGGGTAAAAAGAATATTCAGTTACTCCCAAAACTATTTATAACAAAATTTATGATTGGGGCAAGCTAGGTATTCATTTGATTAAATTCATTTAAGTTCGTTATTACAGCCAGTGGAGATCCCTTTTTTATAAATAATTGAAAGTGTATCTCATAGTATTTTTTTTTTTAAGTTGGAATTGTTACAATAATAGATTGAATTGTAATTTTTCTTTTCTTATATAACTGTTAATAAATATTTGTTATTTTGAAATTTAAACTTGTGTCTGATGTCTTAATGTTTTGGGTGTCCAGAATTATATTATCCAAAGCTACATATCACCAGAGCTACACAATATCAATGACATACTATTAGAGTGTTATAATATTGACAGAATTATACTGTTACAAACTTATTATAATCATTAATACTCCAAATATAACCTGAAGAAATTAACACATATTTCTAATCCAGATTGTTCATAAAATATTTTCAGAAAACATATTTATTAATTTTATTGCTAATAAAATGATACATTTTCACTTGTTAAGATTCGAAGATTTGAATTAATAGCCTATATATTAAAGATTTTTATACCTGCTGGGCAAACTGATGAGAGAATGGTTTAATTATCAAGTTAATATTTAATTGTTCAGTTCATGGCATTCCTATTAATATTGTGAGTGGACATAAAATCTCTTCTTCATTCTTAATATTTAGATGCCTTTCCAGTGAATCAAACTATATTCTAAATTTATTATAACAATTGTTTTATTATTTTTTTTAAGAAAATTTTTATTCTATAGCTATATTGAATGTTACAAATACAAAAATGATATCAATTACATATCTATTTGAAGTAAGGTAGATCCAACCTTCTCCCATGTTGCTCTTGTGATATATCTTGGAGCAATTAGTTGGTCCTTTTTCATGATTTTCTTCATGACATTTTTAAATTTAGTCCCATGTGGGTCTCTCATTCCTTCAATTGTGCTTTACATCTGACACACCACAGGGCATAATTCACGAAAATTGCCAGTCTTATGTCCATAAATAGACCCTGACCTATATAATCTTTAAATGATTTGTAGTGTGCACTTGTATTGCTGTACCATTTATGAGATATTGATCTATAATTGGATATAATGGGACATTTAAGAAAAATATGATCAATTGATTCCTCCTCTCTCTCACATACCTGGCACACAGGACTGATCTTCTTGAAATTTCTTCTGTATGCCAGAAATGAGTTTGTAGGGAGGGAGTCCAGGTTGATTTTAATTATGAAATCTTGAAATTTTGCCTCAATGAACCAAAATTTTGATCTTGAAATCAGTTGCTAATTGGTGATCCCGAGAGACTCTTTGTCTATGTTATTTTCCCCATGTATTATTTTATATGAATTTCAGTATTTAATTTTTGATATAATTGGGTTTTCATTCAGATCAATAACTTTCCGAATATTATCAAATAACAAATTCCACCAACTTTTATTAGTGGACGGTGGTCTATCAGTTGGTGTGACAGTTTCTTGATATGATATACTTGAATATTTGTTTTGAAGCCAGAATAGTAGGTTATAGTCTCTCTGGAATATTATGGTTTTGATACAATGTAATGAAAGTTCATTGAACCTTCTAGGCATTTGAAGTTTTTGGAGGCTGATGGCAGCAACCTTTCGGCCCCAGAATAGTTTTATGCATAGCGAGTTTATTTTTTTGATAAATTTTTTGGAGGGGCAGATACCAGATAGGAAATAGTTAATTTTTGGGAATATCAATAAGTTTAAAAGTCTTACCTTACCATGAAGTGAAACATATATCTTATAAAGGGAGGTAGTTGTATGGCAAATTTATGTTAATAGGGATTCTTCGATTTCTCTCCTTATAGCACTATTGGATTTTGAAAAATTAAAGCAATTTCTGTGGGTCAGCTGTAAAATTTGAAGCAATTTTCCTACCAGTTAGCAAGCTCCAGGAGGCTGATTTCTTTTTATTGAATTTGAGTTTATATTTGTCTGAGTACCATGCTAGTATTTGCTCTAGTTTAGTGATATATTTCTTGGAAGGCAGGCAGATGATTATATTGTCCATATAACTGAGATGTTTAATCACCCTTCCCATGGCAGGTACATATACTCCAGGCAGTGATCTCTCAATCTCCATCAATAGCAGGTTGATATAGGCTATAAAATATAGTGCGCTAAGTGGAGATCCTTGAGGAATAAAGATGGAGGTTCGAACCCAGGTGCAATTTTCTCATTTATTGTGATGTGGATGATTCTGTTGGCTAATAGATTTGCAATCATCCTCAGATAAACACATGACTCCCCATATTCCTGGAGAACATCAATCAGAATGTCTGGCCTGACTTAGTCGAATGCTGCTGAGATGTTGACTTGGACAGCGTGGTTTCGACATCTTCCGGACTGTAATAACATCGATAAGAAGTTTCATTTGGCCAATGGCATTAAATGATGATTCCCCTTTTTTTGCATATTGATTGGTAGAAATGTATTTATAAATTTTCACTTGAATTTGATCCTTAACTAATTGTTCTATGATTTTAATTAAGAGGGGAATCATTGAGATAGGCCTTAGATTATTCAAGTCATGTTTTCCATCTTTTTTTCTTTAGGAAAGGTATGAGAGATATTGGATACAAGTTGTTAATCTCTTGACTTCCCTCTGCTAAGTGGTTTATCATGGCTTTAATTATTGGCACTGAATATTTATCTAGATGTAGGACTATGAAATTTGGTATACTGTGTATTCCTGGGTGCACCCTCTCTGGGAGGCTTTTCAGCTTGATGCAGATCTTTTTCCTTAGTGATATCATGAGTCAGGTTCTTATCTAAGCCGAATAGTCGACTCATTGACATTCCCAGTCTGATCAAATTGAAGTGTTGCCCTAAAGTGCTCTCTAATTGCACAGATCATTTCCAGGCCCACAAGAATGCTGTTATCTATTGTTAATGACAGTGGAATGAGTTTCCTGCTACCTGTTCCCAGTGCCCACTGGAAGTAACTCTTGGACCAGCATTGTTGATCCGGCAGGAATCTCTTGGCTCACTTGATTGACATATATTCAGCCAGAGATCTCTGCTTATCCCGGTATTGGCATTTCAGGGCAAGGGCAAGAGGTATAAATAGATTATCGAGTGGAAGTTCTTTTAGTCTTTGGTCAATAGCATCAAGATCGGCTAATAAGTGGTTAGGGCCTTTCTTGTTAAGGGAAACCTCATTTATTATGGATTGGAGAATGCCAATGAAGGAGAACCATGCCTCCTCCACTGGTAGCCTTAGGATATCAATCTTTTTAAAGTAGATGTAGGCCTTGAAAAAAAACCGTTCAGGTGTGGTCTGTTTTAGCAACATTCGAATAGTGTTGTTATTTTATTCAACTATTGGATGTCCAATGTTTGTTTCAAGAGATAACTCTAGAGCCAAGTGGTCAGAAAAAATCACTGGTCGAAGTTTTGCATTAATTTTGAAGTGAATACTCGGGGAATAGTAGACAAGGTCAAACAAGGATCTCACATTTTTAGTGTAGAAGGAGAAGGCATCTATAGGGAAGAATCCTTCTCCATTCATCAGTATTTGATTAAAGAGGTGAATATATTTTTTATTGAAAGAACTATATGTCACATTGAAATCACCCATTAGAATGACTGGGAATGGATTTGAGGCCATGACTGAGTTGATGGTGGTGATTACTTTCATGATTAGATTGTGGTTATTTTTAATGTAGAGGTAGATTAGGTTGATTTGAAAGTGGTTATATTTTAGGTTAGCAATTAGGCAATTTGAATCTAGATGCAGAATTTTGAAGCTAGTAGGAGGATCTTTCTTGTAATTGATTAAAATAGCTACACCTCCTTGTAATTGATTAAAATAGCTACGCCTCCTGCTTGTACCATTGAAATTAGAGTATTTAAAGAAGCCCAGATTTTGGAGAATCTGATCAATTTTACAACATGAATTTAGATGTAATTTGTTTTCTGCCATGCATACAACATTTTTCTGGCATTTGACTATCCAATTTTGAATAGCAAGTGCCCTGTCAACTGAGTTCAGGCCCCTAACATTAACTCCATAGAAATTTAACTTCATTTAATTTGTATGAGGTGATTTGTCCCTGATTGACCCTGTCATTATCATTGGCTGATATCTGCCATTCCATTATTCATCTATTTCTGCCCAGACTACTTCGTTACTGCACTTAGTCCCATGTATCTTCATATTTCACAGACTGATTCTCCATCTCAGAAGCAGCCCAGTCTGACTGGGAGATTTCAGTGTCACTAAGACCTATGAAAGAAGTTAGTAATAGTTCTTCTTGACTATTACTGTCATCCAGATTCATGCTCTGTTCCACTGTCTTAGAGGTACTGGATGAGATCTTGATAGAGGATTGAATATTGCCTTTCCTTCTCTTGTTATTTTTATCATTCCACTGATTTATCTCAATATCATCATGGTATTGTTTATTTAGTTTCTCAGAATTATCATTTGAATTTGTTGTAGTATCTTCATCAGAACTGGATCTGGTTTGTTGTCTTGATTTCCTTTTTTTCTTGTTCTTCTTTGGTAATATCTTTCTATTTTGTTGAGTTGTTATAGGGCTAGGATCTTCATGCACCCATTCTTTTTGGTCACCAATGACTGTTGCATCAGAGTCTGATCCACTCTCATCAATGATCATCTTGGGTCTGTTTGTCTTATTCTCAATCCAATTATGAGGTTGGTTTTGTCCTACCCCACTAGTGAAGTGTTGTGGTTCAGTGGTATTAGAGTTGATTGGCATATTTAAGGGGGTGTGATCCAATACTTTATTTATGGGAGTGTGAATTGGGATTTCTTCTGACATTGTCAATGTTGGGTCAGATTGATTGAGTTCTTCATGATTTGAGTCTAATTGTGTCAAGTTGTCTGGATTGTCCTCATCAACTATTTTAGAGACCGGTGTTGAAACCATTGTTGACTTCCCTGCCTTCTTATTGCATTTATGAATCATATTCCGTTTCAAGCCACATCCATTACATATGCAAGCTTGGCAGTCTTTAATAAGGTGATTTTGTTCCAAGCAAAAAAAACATTGTGGTGGAACTCCACGGAATGTTAGGACCATCGGTGAATTTCTGGAGTAGACCACTGTAGGTATATCATTGGGGTGCACCCCTTTCTTTAATGTGCTGGTAAAAGTACCAGTATTGGTCAGAATGTGGCCATTAGTTCGATGGTCATATCTGTATATTAGTCCACTTGTTTTCCCATATTTCCCAAGCATGTTATGCAGTTCTGCTTGATCAAAATTCATCAAACAGTTCTTGATGGTTCCATTGAGTGTGATTGCTCTGTTTATATCAATTGTGCAGATGATCTTCCCATCCAATAGTCTAATGTTATTTTTGAAATAATTTCTAGGAGACCATGATGTAAATTTGGTAATTATATATCTAACATTTGGATGGAAAAATATCTTATTAATTCCCATCCACATATCATTTTCAAAGATCATGTTGTAAAACTTCTAAATAGGGAATTTAAATAATCCTCCATTATGATTTGTTATGGCCAAAATCAGAGTTTTATCATTGATATAGTTTGTAAAAGAATTTAGTAAGAGATCAGGGATTGAGTTATTAAATTGATTATTTATTCTTTGATATTCTTCTTCAGTAAGTTGTATTGTATTTTCTTCATTGTGAGTTTTTATTTGTTGTGATGTATTATCACTTTCCATATCAAGAAAATTCAGTATAGAGTTTTGGTTGTTATTTATTGTGTTTCCATTTTCCATTAGCTTATCACTTTCTTTTTTAAGGACAGTGGCATAGGTTTTACTTTTATTCTTATTATTATAACTTATATCTATATTTTCATTTTGCTCTTGGTGTGGAGAAGCACTTTCTTTGATTTTATTGTATTTAGAATCCACATATTGACTAAGAAGCAATATTCCATCTTTAGGATTTTTCATAACGATGTTATCGCTAGTAGCACCGACAAACGGTTTTTTAGAACGAATTGTACTAAGTGTTTTTGGTTTATTTATGTTGCTATTATTTTTATATGTGGTAGTATAGTTGCTGGGATAATTAGAAGATTTATTCAAGGTTTCAGAAATCATTAATTTAGGTGTTTCTGTCTCATTTTTAATAACTTTTGAATTAGTAATGCTGTCTTCTATAATGACTTTATTGATTTCTAACGATAGACTAGAATTTTTTTTCTCAGATTTCTTTTGCTTTTCATGAGGTTTGATACTTTGTAAATCAGAGATGTTGTAGTAATTATCATTAGAGTTAGGGAATTGTGAATTGGGTAAATTTCTAACTTGGTGAGAACTTTTTCCAGATTTTGCAGAATTTTTGTCTATTTTGTCATTACTATTATTCAAGCACATATCGTCCATATTAGAAATATTATCAGAAAGATTTATATTCTTGCTTTTAGAAGATTTGTTTTTTTTTTATCCCCTTTCATGACTTAGGATTTAATGAAAAGTCACTTACCCACTTCATAGGGCACTTGTCTCAGCTTCAACTATTATTTTTGCGATTAAAATTTTATTTTTTGCAGGAGCTTGGAGTGGTTGTTGAAACCCTATTAATCGCCACCTAGTGTCTTCAATTGTTTTATTAATTATGTAGTTAAAATATTATATTTATTATTATCTTTATTGTTATACGTTGTATTATTAGCGTTAGTTGAAGTAGACATAAACTTTAAATAAATGTACATCTAATCTATCGTTTTGTATCTGCTGGGATAGTTTTTATAGGTCTGCAGTGAAGTGGGAAAACAATTGGCTTGCACTTCACCACAACTCATGACCCTGAAAATAAGAGCATGAGAACAGGAGAATGATAATAATTTTAAGAATTTAAAGAATAAGAGTAATAGTATTAGAGTGATTGAGAATAAAGAGTGGTTGAGTTAAGAATTGGTATGTTCCACTTCTGCATATGCATGTGGTAGGGCATCAAAGAGACATAATTTGGAAAATAAGATGGGGAATCTAAACACTAGTATTTTAAATTAAAATAATTGTAACTGTGGAGGGTGATCGATGTGGAGAACGAAGGGTTATTTAATTTATTTGTAAAAGAGGGGGAGAATAAAATTGTCTACACTGTGTTTGTTAAGTTATAAAGTTTTAGTATTTTTATTAGTGTAATTTTATGACCTCTCAGAAAATGTCCATTGTTCACGATCAAACAAAAGTAAAGAAGAGCAGCAGTAGAAAAATGCAAAAAAAAAAAAAAAACCGAAGAAGCAAAAGTTGTTTCTAGTATAGTTTACCAATGAGTCTAAAAGCCAGTTAAAACAACTGAATCCAGCAGGATTTTACATTTTTATATGATAATGTTGATAGAAAAATGTGTTGCTAGATCAATGTTCAGGGTTTGTTCATTTCCACCACCCGTTTTCTTAGTACCATTATCCATTTGCAGCAACATATATCTCTGACTCACCTGTTCCAATGTTTTACCTGCCATGAATGAAATCTACAGAACCAAACCCAACAATATGACACTAAACCAAGGGGAGTCATCCAAATACCAAGAGAAACTCATTATAAATCTGACAGGATTAAAGACCAGGGACGATCTCCCAAATACTGAATTAAAACCTAAGTATACATCAATGGTAACACTTTTAAATTTTATTTAAAGAATGAACTTTTAAATTTTATTTCTAGCTATATGTGCTTAAATATTAATTATATTTGTTATTTTTTTATATATGAAAACAAGCATGGTTATTAAATTATTGTAGTTTAAGAATTCGGATTTGTGTTTTAAAATGTTAAATATTTCTTATATGCTTTTTTTCTATCTTTTAATAAATATGTATAAATTATTGGTGTGATTTATCTTTTTCACTCTTTCTCATACATTTTCTATGAGTAAATAGACAATTGTATTTAGATATTATGTGTCAGTATCATTTCATAGTGTACAGTCTAAGGCTGTTAGTGCCTATAGGGTTTTAACTTATTATAAATATCACTATGAGATGTGTTAACGCTTCTTGCAATCATGGAGGGATACCTGGGTCTGGAAAAGTGACTGTTGTTTTAATTTTTTATTAAATGTCGGTATGAACAAGAGTATGATTACTATGTAATTATTGATCACATTATATTCATCTGCTTGAATAAAAAGGGTCTAGAAATAAGGTATTGAAGATTAATATGATCTACTAAAGTAAATAATAAGTAAATAGCCATAAAACAGATCGCAAAAAAAAAAAAAATACCATTAATATATTGAAACAGTATATTTATTCTTTCATAACTGTTTCATCTATTTTTCCAATAGCTCAATCTGTGCCAGATTCAAACCCCTCTGAGTACATGAATATATGCATCAACATGATTATATAGGTATCATCACACATACATGGGTGGATAAATGACTGTAATATCAATTTATATATTATAGCAAGTATACTTATTTTAAAATAATTTGTTATATACTTTGTTTTGTTTAAAAAAAAGTTTACATTTTAAATTGTGTGGTCTACACATGTCCCTGTTATATGTAAGTGGGATAATATTAAAAACTAGAACAATTCTCAATTTTAATCTTAAATACAAAACCCAGCTTGACACATTAATTTAAGTTGTTTCTAAACAAAAGTATTTTTTAAAGTGTACAATATTACTAAACAACTTTTCCAAACTGAAACCATTAGAGTTGTTCGGAAATTAAAAGGGGAATTTTAAAGAAAATTATTCCATTAAAAAATGACAAAAAAAATTAAAATGTATTGAAGTACAGAATTTCGAAGAGATGTTGATAGCAGAGCTGTCTAAAACTTAAATTATATAAAATGACACGTGTTCTAGCTATGAGAATTCATAATTTTTGTGAAGTGTTGCCTAGCAGAATCTACATCAGCTTTGACTATGATATGGCTGGCTAGGTAAAGTTATATTTTTTGTCTTACTCTATCCAGAGATAGGCGATATCTATTCACCCCTGCATGCCTTTGGGCATGATCATTTTTACTGGGATAAGAAACCTTCCAGAAGCCTACTATAGGAAGATGAAGACATCATAAGCCACCTATCCTAAGGAGAATGTCACTACACCACCATCCAATGTGCCTGCAATACAAGCCACCACCAAGAAGATGGGTAATACTCTTTTCAAAGACTGCAGAGCTGTATAATTTCATCTTTAAATATATAATATTAAGCTATCTTATTTAAATATACCTAACATTCAATATTATTGCTTAAAATTCATTAAATTAAATCATTTATAAAATAAACTATGTTAAACTTGCCTGAATTCATCTTTATTTCGAAAAATGAGTTATTGTCAATCTTAATTATTAAAAGTTGTTAAATTATTTCATCTATAAATTAACCTTGTAAACTTACCTAAATTCACTTTTATAAAGTAAAAGACTTTATTTTTTTTATAATCCGTAAATAACAGCAATCAGTTATGATTTAAATATCTGAAAACTGTTGTCATGTTATATTTATTGTTTTAGGTATTCCATTTAAATTTAATATATCATCATCATCATCAACAAGGTCTCTCCAAGTTTAATTCATTTTCTCCGATCTTTAGCTTCTCTTCTCCACAACACCCCTGCACATTTTCTTATTTCATCCATCCATCCATCTCACATGCGGTCTCTTTCTGGGTCTTTTACAATCTCTTGGAATCCAGTTTAAAATTTCAATTGTACATCTATTATCATCTCTTCTAGAAATATGTCCAGCCCAACTCCATTTCAATCTTTTAATTTTTTCAATAAGGTCAGTAACACATGTTTGTTGTCTTACCCATACATTGCGTTTTCGATCTCATCTTGTTACTCCCAACATACATCTCTCCATACTCCTTTGAATGGTCTAAAGACTCTGTATTTCTTTTCTATTAAGTGTCCAAGTCTCAGATCCATAAGTAAGAACTGGTAAAACACATTTGTTAAAAACCATCCTTTTCATTCACATAGGCATATTTCCTTTTAGTATCAAGTTATTTCTACCAAAAGCACTCCAGCCAAGTTTAATTCTATGATTAATTTCCTCCATTATGTTTCCATCTGTATTAATAATCTGACCAAGATATTTGTAACTATTTACTTCTTCTAATTCTTCATAATCAATCTTTATTTTCATATTTTGAGCAAATCGATTAAACATTACTTTACTCTTTTTAACATTTATCTTTAGTCCTACTTTTCTACTTTCATCTGCTAACTCTTGCAACATTTCCTGCAGCTCTGAAGCATTATTTGCAAAAACAACTACATCATCTGCGAAATCGAAATGACTTAAATACTCTCCATTTACATTCACTCCTTTAGTTTCCCATTTTAATCCACAAAATACTTCTTGCAGCACAACTGTAAAGAGTTTTAGAGATATGGAGTCACCTTGTCTTACACTTTTCTCAATGTTGATTTTTCCAGTATCATTATGTAATCTAATTGTTGCTGTTGCATTTTTATAAATATTCTTTAAAATATGACAATATCCTGGATCTATACCTTGATGATCCAATGCTTTAATCACTGAAGAAATGTGTATAGAATCGAATGCCTTTTCATAATCTACAAATCCAAAACATAATGACAACTCATATTCGTTTGTTCTTTCTATGACTTCTCTCAATACCTGGATATGATCTATTGTACTAAAACCACTTTTAAATCCAGCTTGTTCTCTTGGTTGGTGGAAATCCAAAGTTCCCTGTAGACGAGTTGTAATTATCTTGGTAAAAATTTTTATATAAAACTGATAAAAGGCTGATAGGTCTGTAATTTCTAATATCTTCTTTATCACCTTTTTTAAATATTAATATTATTACTGCATTCTTCCAATCTTCCGGTACATCTTTATCATTTAGACATTTGGTATATAACTTTGCTAAATCCAGTTGTTTCTATTTCTTCACCTGCTTCTTTTAATATATCAATTATAATTCCATCATTTCCTGGAGCCTTTCCTTTCTTCATACATTCAATTGCATGTCTCATTTCTTCATTTAAAGTTCTGGGCAATTCGGAAGATGTAATAGATATAGGAGGTACTTGTTCTTTATTACTATATAATTCTTGATAAAAATCTTCTACCAATTTCATGATGTCATCTCTCTTTTTAGTAATAATTCCATCTTTTTTTTCTTATTGCAGATATAAATTTCCTACCAATACCAAAATGTTGTTTAACATTTTTGAGACTTTATTTTCTTCTACAGCTTTGTTTGCTATTTCACAGTTATACTTTCTTATATCATTTTCAACTCTTTTCCGTATCATTTTACAAAACTCGAGATATTCAATTCTTTTTAATACATCATTTTTGTATATCTTCATATTCCTTCTTTTCTTCATAAATCCTTTAGTCTCAGTAGAAATTTTATTAGTCAATTGCTGCTTTTTTCTACCAGCTATGTTTGTTGCAGTTTTTAAAAGTGTATCAGTTATTTTCATATTAATTTCATTCAAATCTGTATCATGTTCAAAATCTCCTAACACTTAAAACCTATTTGTAACTTCTAATTTAAATTCATTAGAATGTTTCTGAAGATTAGGAATATCAACTGTAAATATTGTTTTTCTTAATAATTTTTGTCTTTCTAGTTTTACATTAACACGTAACTTACACCTTACTAATCGATGATCACTTCCTGTGTTAAATTTATTAAGAACATTACAATATTGAAATATGTATTTTCTGTTAGTCAAAATATAATCCAATTCTGCTGTACCTTCATTTGGATGCTTCCATGTCCATTTCCTTTTAACATTTTTCTCAAAAAATGAATTCATAATATAAAGTTTTTTTTTTCTGCAAACTCCACAAGTCTATGTCCTCTCTCATTTCTATTACCATAACCAAAATTACCTACAGCAATTTCAACTTTCATTTGTCTACCAATTCTAGCATTAAAGTCTCCCATAACAATTTTAAAATGTTGTTTACACTGATCAAAAGCCTTTTGTACTTCCATATAAAAATCTTCTACTACTTCAACACTATAAGAACTTGTTGGGGCATAAACCTGAATTATCTGCATTTGGTATCTGCTATTAAGTTGTATAACTAATCTTGCCACTCTGTCCGATACACCATCAATCTCCACAATATTGTTCTTCCACTTTATATATATATATATATATATATATATATATATATATATATATATATATATATCAATCTTTCAAACAGGAAATAATCATTGTTAACTAACTTACATTGGAGATTATTAAAATCTCCACTCTAAATATTTTAAGAACATTGTTTGCTGTACTAAATCACTATTTGAAAATAATAATATTGATAAATAATAATCGATAACCACGTGCTCATTATTATCATGATTATATATATATATGAAAAACAAAAAACACAAGTTAAAAACTTGCATACACTTGTATTTATGACAATAGAAGGCGTTATATCAAAAACACCTTCAAGCGTTTGTTTACATAAACGTCAGAGCGAGTATTTCACTATCTCTAACTTAATTTCCACCTTCAGATCATAATCCTATCCTTCACTGACGATAGCAAATAGCTTGAAATCATGAGCTGAAGGTGGAAATTAAGTTATAGATAGTGAAATACTCGCTCTGACGTTTATGTAAACAAACACTTGAAGGTGTTTTTGATATAACGCCATCTATTGTCATAAATACAAGCGTATGCAAGTTTTTAACTTGTGTTTTTTGTTTTTCATAAATGTACCTTTAAGGTCTTTCTTGCAATGATATATATTGCAGAGACTTCTGCTATGTGGTGATGCTGAACTGATATCAGACCCATGTAGCTATCTGGCATGCTATGCTGAGTTTGAAGACATTATGTGTCTAAAAGATTCACGCTTGCAAGCTGAATAGAAACTGTTTCTTAAACGCTCAGAGTTTGTGTTTTAGATCTAGTTTCTTAATCCTGTCCTTCACTGACGATAGCAAATAGCTTGAAATCATGATCTGAAGGTGGAAATTAAGTTAGAGATAGTGAAATACTCGCTCTGACGTTTATATAAACAAATGCTTGAAGGTGTTTTTGGTATAACGCCATCTATTGTCATATATTATAAATTGCATTATATTTCACAAGGTTTGTTTAGTCAGTTTTTATTATTTATGACTCTTGATAGCTGTTAGTTAGAATTGATATACTGACTAGAGATGACATTAAAGTATATTTGTTAATGTTTATTAATGCCCATCAAATATACTTTTCCTCCTTAATTGTGATTACATATATGTGCATATTCAGAATTTTAACTTAGATTACAATTTAATTTAACTCCTTTTAGTTAGCATGATTATAATGCTAGTTTAAGAATTGGGTTGTGTTAGTTTGGCAGATAGATGCTGTCTGATTTAGGTGCAATTAATTAATTATATGTATATGTGTGGTTCTCTTGAGGGTGCAGTTCAAGAGTGACTTTATAAAATACATGTTTGTGTGTTTAGGCTTTGCCACACCTTTTAAATGTGTTCTCAGTGTAAGGCCACTCCATTCTTTAGTTCGAATACCTTTATTAGAACTGAAACACAAAGGTCCAGACCATTTTTATAAATCCTGTTTGAATTCTTGATCTTATATATTCACATATTCATGGCAGCAAACCACCCAGTCTCAGAGCACTGAACATTTGATGCTGAAGCTCTTTAATTATTTTTGTGGGTTAAGAGATCAGTGCCACCCATTTAGTGAAATTGAGAATTAGCCCTTGAGTCTCATGCTTCTCCCTGTACTAAGCCAGCTCGCAGATTAAATTGAGACTAGGTGTGATGTCAAAATGTCATTCATAAGGAGGTAATCACAAAATACTAGCAAATGAGTTAAAGGTTAGTCGGATTAGAGGTCTCATCACCTCACATTGATCAGCTTTGGTGTACTTTGTGTAGACTCTGGATTTTGTTGTGTGAGTGTACAAATCTGATCGTTACAATATATATAATGTTAATAATGAATCGTTATTTCTTTACATTAATACACCAACCATTAATGTTATTATCAGAGTTAATCAATAGACAATATCTGGAATTATATTTTTATTTCATCATGATTTATTTCAAGAAAGACTGATATTTTGGATAACATCAGGTTAACGTCAGAAATAAATATTTGCCTAGATTAATTTAAGTGTCACAAAAAAATAGAAAAAAAATCATTAATTTATTTTCATTTGGAAAAAAAATCATTAATTTATTTTCATTTGGAATATTAGCTGCTGACATTACAAACTTATTTAAATCCCTAAAGAAATACTATATTTTAATGTTTGATAATCACACATATTTTTTTTTTTTTTTACTAACTGTAGTGCTAACAGTGAATTTGTATTACCCTTTTATTTTCTTCCATCTTGATTTTTTTTTTTTAAATAAAAAAAAAAAATTTGCATGTTATATATATATTTTGCTTGGGAAGAAATTTTGCTCTTCGGTTTGCATACTTTCAATTTGTACATTTTGCTTCTTTTTATAATCTGATATAATAATTATAGCACAGCTTTATATTTATAATTATTCAATATATATAATAAAACAAGACACAAATTATCTAACAAACTTTTAAGTTTGTATTCAAATGTACACTAGAGGGAGCTTACCAACAGTTCCAAACAAGCTTTAATTAATATTTGCCACACTTATAAATTAAAACTTGATTAGAGCTATTGGTATGCTCCCTCTAGTGCATATATTTATATAAATATTTTACAGACTAAAAATACATTGTTTAATTTGCACTTATATATAATTGTAAAAATTTACTTTTGTTATTATTTTTATATTTGACTGATTGTTAATTCAACGTAAGTTTAGTAAAATTAATAGGAATAATCCTTCTTTGTGATTATTATTTTTTATCAATATGATTCATTATAATAATTAAAAAAGAAACTCATATATAATGTGGCGTTACTTTTATAAGCTTGTACGCTCTCTCTATTGCATGATTCATTATTTACATCTGATATAAATTAAAGTTTGACCAATAAAATCTTGTTTTATAATTTCAAAGATAGTTATTGAAAAAAGGCTTTGTACTTGAAAATATTCTTACCAAGAAGGATGATACAATGTTATTGATAAAACATGAAAAGGAAGTTGTGTGTGTGTGTTGTTACATGGGTATTATCAACATCTGAATGTTTTATAAACTTTTTATAATGGCTAACTATTAATTGTTCAATGATTTATTTTATAGCGAAAATGTAAATCATCTGTTATCATTTCAATATATTAAATGAATATATCTTTGGATTTATGATTTCTGTCTAATGTCTTAGCTATAATGATTTAAATTATTATTAAAAGTACTGACAATATTCTATTTAATACATTTTCATCCCAATTGCTCATCACCTTACAGCTAATACCTATTGCACGTTAACCTGATTTAATTGTCTAACTTCCGTTATTGGTTTAGTACACCAAACATATATCACTTACTACTGTGTTTTGGTTTATTATGAAGATGATAAGAGGACACCAATATATATATATATGCAACATCGAATTAATTAAGTTATTATTGCAAGTAGTTTCTGGTTACAATTAAGTAACATATACGTTGTGTTATGAAGTACTTGTTTTAATAACTTCACAAATTTTAATTACTTCTAAAAATGTAATACAAGTATTGTAATTTTTATTGTGTATCCCAAAATCATGATCACAGTTAAAAGTCAACTTTAGTAGAAATATTTTGATATGTTCCACAAAGTTACACGATATGCAGGTGGAAAATAAAGTAAATTTAAAAAAAGAAGTAACTAGTACAATTTAATCTGTTCTTAGCAATATTACATGGTTAATATTTATGTTTATATTTTTTATGTATTTATGTAATAAATTTATCATTAGCAAGATAATAAAATAAATCCTTTTGTTATGTGAAGATTGCCTGAATTCAAATAAAAGTGAGTTAACAATATGTTGATATTTGCAAAGGCTAGTGTCAACATGATTATAAGTAGTAGTATTTTATTTACTAATGACGATCTAATAAAATATATACTTCATTCATTCATTTATGGAATTCATTTGAATTAAGAATTTTCTAGGAGATATTTTTCCTCCAAAAATTAAATTTAAGTTAAACAGTTCAACATTCTCACAATGTCTATACAACTGCTTACATTTAGATTGGATGTGCCGAACTTGTATATACTTACTGAAATTACTAAACGTCTCCTAAACAATAAACACCTTGAACAAATGCATTGACTTTCTTGTTATATATTTATATTGTTCATATTTATAAAATAATAGTGTGCAGATATAGTGAACATATATGAATGAAAAAATGCTAACTGAGATACAAGTATGGACACACAATACATTTTGTAAGTAAATACTTTTCGAAATATTATTATACATTAAATTAAAATAAAGTTGATAATGATTTACTCAAAATAAAATTATTATTTAAATGAACAAGAAATAAATATTACCTGTATAATTTGATATTTCTAAATTTACAAATATCAAAAAATCAGTACGTCTTTTAACGTAAATGAAACTAATGAAGGAATCAAATAATCATACTCTCTATGAATAATATGAAACAACTTATCGGGCATAAGGTTGTAATAAAAATAATGGACTATTTTACTTTCATTTACATAAAACACATCATGATATAAGAAGAAAAGAATGCATAATTTTAACAATAGCTGTATTCTTTTAGTGATTTAAATAATTACATCAATTTATTGAATGTATTGTAACTGTCACGTCAGAGTTTACAGGCGTTGCTTTTAAGTAAATATTATGCTTTATTATGAATATAAAATATTAAATGTTATGAATATAAGATAAATTTTAAAATTCTTTTAAAATGTCAAAAATATTAGTAAAGATAAAAGTGTTATTACTTTATTCTTTTAAAATAAAGAATATATTTAAATACAAAAAATGTTGTTAAGAGAAGCAAGAAAAGCGTTCTAAAGTGTAAACCGTCTGCTTTCCCAAAAACGATGGTAAAAATTGTAACATTTAAGCATCACGACTTTCATTGTATAGAAGCCAATAAACTTTTAAATGATTTCTACGTTTCTAAACATGCATTTTATGGAATAGACACCCATCCAAATGCTTTTACATTTCCTCTATTGTAGGTAAATATAGAGTTGTAGGTAAAGAAATGTCTTAAAATTAATTTTACTTTTACCAATTTATTCATCACTATTGAATGCTTAATAAATATTTGACAGTTAATTACTCTAAAAGAAAAAAAATACTCATCTAAAGTGATTATTCCAATAAAATGTACTTCTATAAATTAAACTATGAATCTACCTATTTTAAATTATGAGAAGAAAATAGCAGAAGAATCTCCTATAGGAAACCCCCACGGAATGAACCAAAGAAAGCTAAAATATTATACTGTCGTCAGACATTGAAATTTAATGATTAATAGTCACATTCTCACATTTACAGCTACAAAATATATATGTGAACTAAAAAAAGATAATAGGGTCATTAACAAAACTGTCTATAGCTATTCTCAAAAGCTATTGTGAGTTATAAAGTTTTTTGTTCTCTAATAAATTATTGTCATATAATTTTTAAAGTATACATAAGTAAATACATTTTTATTTATTATTATATAATTTTATTATTAATTAATGTTATTATTGTTGTAAACAATTTTGTTCTCTATCATTTCTCCACCAAACCCAAGCTGATTATTTATTTATGAATTTACTAACAGTATTAGATTGAAGAGGAGATGGGGGATAGTGATCTGGAAATATAATTGAGTCTGTGTAGAAGCTTGTTTATGTGTGGCTTCACTTTGATCAATGCTTGTCACTAGAATCCACTTGTCCATTAAAAATAAATTGCATGCACTCATCCACCAATGAACAGGATCACCTATTAAGTATATTTGCATTCCATTGTCAAAAAATAATCTGAAAACTTTTTTTTTTCATTTTTTTTTTTTTTTGATTATTACCAATGGTCAAAAGAGTGGTTGCCACTACATTTGGGAGCATGTTCAGGATATATCTTGACTAAAACAAGAAGGGATTGAACCCAGTGTAGTTTTACTATTCAATTTGCATTTTGGGGAACATTAGTCATTGAAATATGGAATATAAATATTTAGTCTGATGAAAAATATAAACATTTGTAATATGCTAAATAAAAATCTATCAACAAACTCATAAATGTCTTAGATCAAAAACTATAATAGAAAGAGATTGGTAGCGATAATAGTAATATGGAAATAAATAAAATAAGGCATTAAAATGAAAGTATCTTGCAGGATAGTGAGTTTAATAACATAATAATAAGCTTATTCACAGACGTGAACAAAAAAATTAAAACATAAAGGAATTAAACAGAATATGAAAAACATGTTGACAAAATATAAAGACCAAGTTAAAAATGATGACAGAATGAAGAACTGAGAAAACAAATTAAAAAATTATTTCCAGAAGCAAAAGGTAATACAGCCCAGCTGATGAATGAGATTAGATAAAATAATAAAGAAAATGTAATAGATGAAGCAGATGATGCTATAGATAAATGCCCAACTGAGTCAGTTAAAAATGTTCTGTATATTGATAATGTAAATAATTTTAACATGAAAGCTTTGGAGGCTTGTATTTGTATTGTAGTTGACTCTGTATCTGAGTTCACACAGAATAACGTCAGGATTGATAATCAACAAGATCATAATAATAGAGTCAAATACCAAAGGTTTTTTGGTAGGGAATGCAATAAAAGTATTAGAAACTACCCAGACTATAATATAGAGAACTAGAAAAGAGAAATACAGAGCGTAGGCGAATAATTAAGCTATGTAAATGGTTGCATAAGAAATCATGTTCAAGCCATAATTATGTGAAGATGGGATTAAAAAGTAGAACTACAAAACACAAAATAAAATATATGTTTCGTTTTCTAAAAATAATTTCGAGTTACTATATAATAAATAAAAGGATTGAGAGGTCATTCCAACTGGAAGACCTGCATATTGATTAAAAACTATTTAGAGAGAAGAACATGTAATCCTTCTGTAAATAAAAAGAGTCTCTATGTTGATCACTCTGGATTTGTGAATATGTAAATGATAGAAGAGAATCGACAAAAATGTTATAGCACACATTACAAAGGCAGATTATATTGAGCAAGAAATTAAAAATGACTAGTTTAAAAAAATGAATTGTACTGTTCAAATGCTAAAACAATCTTTAAAAATTTCATGGCAAATTAAATAGATATAACAATGATATTCCATTTAGTATTGAAACATTGTTAAAAATTAAAAGTACTGTCTTTATACTCTGAATGTTAATACAAAACTCAGAATTATTTCTATCATATTTAAATTATATTTAAATATTTTAATGTAATTTGAATACTCTATTTTCCAATAATGTCAATAAACGAATAGTTAAAGAAAAACGTCAAAACTCAGAATTTAAATTTCAATGTTGATTAATCATGTAAAGCAAAACATTACATAGTTTGAAATAAAAATTAATGTTACGAATTTATCAATGGTCGATTATCTCTCTATTTCTGATGAATGAAGAGTATTTCATTGTGTTGAGGTTCTTATGTTTTCCTTATACTTCAGAGTTCTTATTTCAGTACTGTTCCAAACTATATTATATTTACATTTATCAGTCTGTAAATGTGAAAAGTGATTTAATCATATTTTATATTTGTCAGCTTCAAAGTCTCAAAAGTGAGAGAGTCATATTTTTTATATTGGCAGCCTCTAAGTCTCATAAAATAGCAAGATATTATTTAAATGTATTGTTTATTATATGATTTTGTTGATATAATTCCCTCGGTTTTCATGTTGCATAATGCACTCACTGTCAGTGTAAGATGTCTTTGTTCATTGTGACATTGCAAGCAGATGATCAACTCCTATAAATAATTTTAATTGAATTAATGACACATTTTCACGTAAATGTACTTGATTTGTAACTACATCATTTGTTATATTCTTATTAAACAATTCAAAACAAAACAACACTCTCCATATAGTAGTGCCATCTTGTGCTAACAAGAGCAATCAGATGTTTAGTGGTTATATTCTTACAGATTGGAAGTACGTTTCCAAAGAAGTATGACTAAACATGGCATTATTTTAACATTGAAAAATATTTTCTTATTATGTAGGTATAAAAATAAGTGATTTTTATGGCTAAATTGACTCCAATTTACTTTAAAATAGAGGTGTGGCCAATGCAACTCTCATATCTGAGTTTACCCGGCATTGATTTACATAAATATAAGTCTTTATTGTGTATAACAAAATATTAATCGTTATGTATGTATAATAAATTTTAAAGTGGTTTTAGAAAATGAAAAATAAGTTCAAAGGTAAAAATGTGTTATTATTTTATTCTTTTAAAGTAAAGAATAATTATGAAAATAAAAATGTGACCATGGAAGCCAACATAAGTTTTCTAAATCAATTGCATTCGATGAAACAGTGGAATGAATTGTAACAATTCATTGTCAAGTTTTTATAGTATAAAAGTCAATAAAATTTTGCAAGGATATTTAAGTTTTTATCATGAATTGTATGGAATAGAGACCCTCTTAATGTGCTTAACTGACATTTTCAGTATTGTAGATGACTATAATGTTGTAGGCAAAGAAAATCCTTAAAATTTACTTTGATTCTGCTGATCTATGCATGACAGTAGATGTGACAGTTATTTGCTATAATAGAAAACAAACTGTCTATTTAAAGTGATTATCTCTTAAAAATGTACTTCTATAAATAAATATGTGAATCTTCCTATTTTAAATGCTAAGAAGAAAACTGTAGTATAAACTCTAATAGAAAAAAACTACCAAGAAATGAATCAAAATAAGCTAATATATTATACTGCCAATCGACATTCAATGACATTAGTACCACATTACTTATACAAAATATATATGTGAGCTCACAAACACATTAAGGTAAGTAACAATATTGTCTACAACTCCTCTCAACGTGTTATTGTAAATTACAATGACTTTTCTCTCTCACGTGTGATCTTTATATAATATTTGAAGTGTTTATATATAAATATGTTTTTTATTATTATTATCATATAATTTTGGTCTTCAATTAAAGTTATTGTTGTTGTTAATAATTATGTTGTCTATAATTTTTCATTGGACACCAAGTTGCTTATTTACTTGTCAATTTAAAAAACAGTATTAAGTTGAGGGAAATTGAAGTAGCTATTATTTAATGTAATTGTATTTGTATGGAAGCTTTTTTTATGTGGGTTCAATTTGTTCCTTGTTTGGAACTCAGACTGACTAATCAATTACAAAAATGAATTGTATGCAGTCATTCCACCCTGTATCCAGTCGATTGCTGATTATGTGGAAAGTCCCCTAGACAAATTTTAATTTGTAAATGTTGTATTTTTCATTTTATTGTTGTATTGATTATTACCAAGGGGCAGTTTCCATTACAATATATGATATAGAATATTTAAAACTTATTTGATAATTAAATAGAACATATGGAAACAACTTGCTTTTTTTTTCCATTTCAAGCTATAATTTATGTTTTACTTTTAAAATTACTTCCCCTTCCCAAAATTTATTAATTATTAATAATGCATGATAAAATTATTTAACACCACTGACACACTTGCACATTTGCTTATATGCTTATTTAGCATTTTTCTATCAAACACAAATTGCCATTTAATAACAAAGTGGACAATATAAAAAAGATAAATTATTTCATTGTTGTGTATATGTTTTTAGGGAACTATATATATATATATATAAAAATATATATATATATATATATATATATATATATATAATATATATATATATTGAAGCAGCTGATCTGATGCTCAGATCTTGCTTCACAGCCCACATCCAATCTTCTACCATCTAACTATGTTCAAACACGTCCTCACACACGTATATATATATATATATTGCTTTATTATTTTAACACAAATCACGTAAATACTTATATATCTTCATCTAAAAAACCATTTTAATAAATAAATATTTAATATCATTTTCATATGCATGTGTGCGTAAATAAATGATATATATATATATATATATTTCAGTGTAGGAGATTGCTAACAAATCGTTAAAAATTATGTTATATATAAATTGTACTTAAAATCATATATGAAACTCATTATTTTTTCATATGTAATTTAGCAGTCAGAAATGATGCAATTCTTTTAAAAAGTCTCTCGAAAACAATTACCCGGAAAAGCCCATTAGTTAAAAGTAAAAAGATTACAATTTTGTAATAATAAAATAAACCCATTAGTGGAAATTTTGTCCATGCCAGGTTGTTTCAAAATCATAAAGACTTATTTTAAAACAATCGTTCAAGAAACTGATAACAGAATTGCATTGTTTCAAAAGTCTTACCAGATAAGAAAGTATCCGGTCAGCCGATTTTAGATGTACATTAAGTGCTTAAACTGCCTCAGGTCCAGCAGTAGTTGCCATGCAACAGCACCAAAATAGAAGTATAAATACTGCTGGATTTGAATCCAAAAAGGAGAGAGAGACAATCAAACTATGATGATGCCAAACATAATCCACGTCAATTTTAATTTTCAACCAATGTGCCACGAGTAGGGGAAATTTCACCTTCCCCTTTGTTCCAATAGGCTTTTCCCATAGGGAAGCTCTGGATCCCATACTAATAAAATTTAAATGCCTGCCAATAAAGTAAATGCTGTCTATCATGCCATATATTTGAACCCTAGATCTAGTGAACTAATGCCGATGAATATTTTGCTTATCAAAGACTGCTATTCCAGATATCAAGGTAAAAAAACTTTAGCTGCTCTTGATTTTCAAATCCCACTTTCTTTATAATCCTGATGCTCTGTTCTGATACTAAATATAATTTTTTTCATACTATGTACTTTCTATAACTCTATATAACTGTTTCTCATTAAGCCTCTTTTAATATATTTTCTTTCTTTATTTCTATGCGGCAAATAATTCTAGTATAATATATTTATGTATTTATGTTTTCTTTAAAATGCCAATAATAATATCCAAAATTGTTAATACATATTTTATTTCTATTTTTCCTACCTTTACTTATGGGGTAATTAAGCATATAAATTAATTAAAAATAAGTCTTACGCAGGCATGCAATTTTGAAAAATAAAGTAATTAAGTTATAAAAAATTGCTATAGAAAACAGATCAACATCTATTTTCCTAAAATGTTTATTTTTTGCTTTCTAAATAAAAATGCGCTATTTTAACTTTAATATATATATATATATTATCCAACTATTACCATCATCCCAGTTATTTATTTATCAATTTTATTTACTTTCATAAAGCATTTATTAACCGAGATTGATATTTATGAAATGTGTGGGGAGTTATGAATAACTTAAAGTAAAAGCGAGGGGGATCTTTATATCTTAAAATTATATATTTAGTTAAATCTATCATCCATGCCTGATCAGTAATTAATTCATACTATTACACAGGGTATTCCATAATTTTTCGGTATTAAATAAGTAAGATAGTCTATAGGGCTATTTATGCTTCATTATTCTCAAGCGTTGCGTGCATAAAGGCCACTTCATTTTATATATATTCGTTCTTCTCAGTAATATGGAGGTATTTGCTAAGTTGAGCCCCATCGTCATTCTCAATGTCCTTGAACCAGGCTGTAAAAACACCCTGGGGACATATTTGTTTGTATGTGCATGTTTTATATGGGGAGCGATCTGGAAAAACCAGCCCAATAAATGCATTGCCGACCACTCTTCATTTCTAAACCGATCCTGCCAATGTTTGCAGATAAATCGGTAATTCTCATTTAATAAACTTCATGAAGCACACTCCGGGATCCATAATTGGACCACCCAAGCCTGACGCCATGCATGTACTGCCTTTCATTATAATTCTAGTAAACCCATGAACATCCATAAGCTGTAGTAGTGTGACTTTGCCAAAACAGACATCTATTGCTCATTATTTAATATTCATGTCATTATGACAAACTTGTTATTAATATAAATATTCATTAGCATCCCACACATCTGCCACTTTATAAATCAAATTAATGATTATATTCTATAAAAATATAATATTGGTCAGTTAAAATATTTTCTTTAAAAATCGGTTAAATGCTATTTTTCACTTTCTCTGGGAGTAGAATATTATCTTAAAAATATTTTCTCATAGCGCTACTTCTGTAAGGTATTTATTATTGGCATAGCCACAAATATTAGCAAATCTATTATAAAATCTGAATTCGATATATAATGGTTATGAGGCTAGTGTCTGAAAAATAATCAGACACATTTATTTCTGTTATTAATATAACAAATCTTAAAATATATATATCAACTTTCGAATCATTGCTTTCTGTTATTTAAGTTATTATTAATTTATAAGTTATGCTCATAATGACTAGATGATCTCTGCTAAAATTACATAATTAATATGTAAGGTCATGAGCCTTCATTGCTCCTAAAGTATAGTTTGTTTTTAAGTTAGTCTATCTTTAAAGTTAGCTTAGAGTCTTTTTGTGTCTCCGATGAGCGATGCTGGCTGTGAAAGAGGAAATGAGATTGATATCATCAGGATTGTTGCTCATAAGTTGATAGATCTGGGGAGTAGGCAAATAGGTCAGAATACATGAGGGTTCCTGACTTATGTATCTTGCACATGATTGGATTCGAGGTACTTTTTTCTAGATGCTAGATCTTGTTATGTAAACATACAAAACCGACCGGTGAAATATATATATATATATATATATAATGTCACCTATGAAATGATAGCCCAAGCAAATTAAGCCATAGCATAAGCTAATACTTGGGATGAATTCAGTGACTCCCTGTTGACATTCTGATACTTAAAACCTATTGTAGTATGTCTTGTTTTCTCGTGGAGTAATGATTGCTACAGCACTTTCCACATACACACCGCTCACTGCCGTTCAACTGTGAAAGTTAATTATCTAGAGATGTCTGATTTTTTTACTAATTGATCTCTGTATATATATATATATATATATATATATATATATAGAATGTTTTCAGACTTTTCAAGGGATATTGTCAGGTTCAAATATATAGCTTTTCAGTTTAATTTATTGTAATATGGCTTGGACACTTTTATTATTATTTCATTAGTCAGTCTTATTGTACTTTGGATCCAATCTAAGTGATATTGCAATAACAATAATTCCATTGATTGAGGAAAAACATTTACTGAATTTAGATGAATTCCTACACTCTTAAATCAATATTTTTTATCGAAACATATTTTGACAAATGTATTTTATACTAGATTAGTTCTATTGGAATAATAATCCATATGCTCACTTTACAGCTGTTTTGCATATTTTATACATCATTTTGATTACTTAATAAACTGCAAGAATTGTTCATTATATTGTACCTCGACATTTTGACTTTCTCCATAAATTTTCAAAAATTATTAAAATATGGTGTTCGTTCGAGGGCGCCACCAATCAATCCTAGCTTGGAACTAGATTGTTTACACAATCATGGTTGATTATTTATTTACGAACGGCAATCACCAAATGCAATTTATAAAAAAATTTATTTTGGACTTAAATTCTATAAGATGGACATCATATTTAACTAGTTAAATAAAATCAAACAGACATTTGACCAATGTTGAAATATATATTACATTAGCTTTCTTACTTATTTTTCATTCCCTCCCCTCACATTTGTTTAATCAAACCATCCTGAGCTATTTATTACTAATCCTGATTTAAGAGATCATTCTCAAAGAAGCATGCATCATACTTTATCCAAATGTATAGAAATTTACAAATAATTATGGTATATACAGACTAGGAGTTCCAAGTTGGGTTGGAAAGAGAGATTCTCCAAGGGGAAAGTCATGATACTTCTAGACACTCAACATATCCTCTGAACTATTTAATTATTTAATATGGCTTTGCAGGTTTTAAATTGTTGAAGAATCGGAGCCTAATCAAACCAATAGTTCAGTCACTAACTTTGGCAAAATACCCATTAATAATCAAACAAAAGGCAATCCAATAATTTATCGTTTTTTTTAATGTTACTTATAATTCTGTGGAAACATTCCAAATTGATGGGTGTAAATAGATAGCACAAAATGATCCCCACTATCAAAGTTTCAACAATGGAGCTAATTACAGAAAATATATATATTACTTTTTCCTTCTATCTCTAAGAATTTCTAACAATGACAAATAAAACAAAGTTAAGCATAGGTGGCCGAGTGGTCAGCACAGCAGCCTTACAAGCAGATGTCTTGGATTTGTAGTTCGCTTCCCGGCTGATGCTTTGACACATGAAAAAAAAAAAAAACAATTGACAGACTTTTATAAAAAAAAACTTGCAGGATCTTTTTTTTTATGTTGTTATCTTGATTTAATTGATTTGAACACGTTTAAAATTTCATTTAAAAAAAGTTTTATTATTTATTTTTAGTACAAAAAATATTATTTTATTTTAAAATAATATATACGCGATTTGAATAATATATTTATGCGTATATATGTATGAATATGAGCTGACAGAAAAAAAAAAAAAAACAGTTGATATATATATATTACTCAGCCATATTATATTTTACAAGGAGCTAAATTTGGCACTCTGTTACAAAATAACAAGTCAGTGTAAAGAGATAGAAGAATGGGGGATTTTTTTTTTCAAACACAATTACTTCAGTAAGTGTATCGATATGTGTATATATTGTAGTCTTTGGGTTTGGCCAAAGCTCCATTAAATTTTAAGCTAAGTTTTTTATTACAGTGTTTCGTAAAATTTTGTCATAAGATATATTTTGTGGTAACATATAAGCTTTCTACGCGTGCTAAGTTTAATCAGAATAAAAGTCCAATATATTTACGTAATTTACTTAGCACTTAAATCAAAATTTATTCATAAAGTTATATAAAACAGAGATTATTTTATTTTAGTGTCAATTTAATAAAGTAATCTTAAAGCAGAAATAGTAGGTTAGAAATTTATGTGTTAACAACATTTATACATTATTAATAATAGTTTGGAGATTGAAAAGGAAAGGAATGGGGTTAGAATTTACAAAGTCAATTTCGTGAGAATGAAGAATAAACGATCGTATTTTATAACAGTAAATTATAACGCTATAATTTAATAAAAGTATGTTGTCAAAAAAAAACCAGATTAAGAATTAAACATAGTATTAAACAATCGGTTTAGATAGAGTTTTATGTGTATATGGAAGTATATGTGTATAAAATTTATTATAAATTTTAATTATAGTATTAATTACTAATCAATGAAAATAATGTGAAGGATCTATGGAAATCTCTTTTAAAGAAATATTATTTTGTGTCAATAACTTATAGATAGCAGTCAATACCCATTCAAAATTATAGGTTTAAAATCAGGTTGCTATGTCTTTTTTTTTTTATTTGAAACTTTGATTTTTATTTTTTCAGAGCGATTTCCACAAGCAGGAAAAATTTTAACAAAACCACATGATAACTACACAAAGTATGAATAAATAATTTATAAACAATTGTAATCAACCAGTTAAAATTTAGATGTAATTAGTTTGGCAAGTCAATCATTCAGGAATTGAAAGGGGGATGTAGATAGTATAAAAACCCAATCCATCCTTTAGGAGGGGCTCTATCCATCATCAGGCAGGCTAGAGGAACAACATCAGGTTAAATTAGCAATTTTCATCTTAAAATTTTAAGTCTTATATTACTTTTTCTGGTTTCTGTTCCTGGATGAAAAATTTCGTCAAAATTATCAATAATCTTGCAAGAAATGATCATTGAGTAAAATTTTATATTGGGTACAGACTTGTTTGTCTGGTGGTTGACCAAATTTGTGATTTCTTTCCATACAAACGTAATCAATCTTTTTAACAGTAGCAAACAATGAAGATTAAACGGCAGAGAAAATTTTGCTCATTTGCTCTGGAAAAATAGAGGAAACACTGTATTCTATGAATCTTTATTTCAAACTTGAATTTACTGAAACTGATGTGTGTCACTGAGTGTTAAATCCCATTTGAAATACTTACAGTATGGATGTAAATTAAATTAAGCATAGGTCAATGAAAAATAAATGACTCATAAAGGCGAATAAAAATAAGTATTAATAGAACTAATTAAAGGAATAATATGTGAATACATGCAGAAATAGGTGGATGAGTAGACTTCTTGAAGTGAAGCTACATTAGACCAACGTATACGTCTAAACAGAAAAGCTGGTTATCTTCAACTATATAATATAATCTTATATAAAGAACCCTAAATGAATAAAAAAATTTAGAAATGAATTGAAAATTATTGCATTACATTATACGGTTTACAAATATCTAAGATGATTTCCTTAAATAAAGACCTTGAAATAATGTTTTACTCAGTTAAAAGGAAAATGGATTTTGTGCTAAAACTTCGAACAGAAATAATAAACCTCGAGGATTAGTTCACCAAAAATGTATCAGATATATCTCAACTGATTATAAAATTCAAAAGCTGTGCACACAGAACAAAAACAAACAAAATAAACAAAACACAAACTAAATGAGATTTGCATGAAAATGTAAGAAAGATCAGGAGGGCGATGTGGGAGGACTGTATAAGTATAATTTTACTACTTGTTGTTATTATTTGCTAATAGTAAAAATTTAAATAGAAAAAAAAAGGATTAATCATATATCTCAGTTTGAATGCAACTTATATAAAAGTTTTATTAGTTTATATATATATATATATATATATATATATATATATATATATATATATATAATATATATATATATATCTTTATATATATATATATATATATATATATATATATATATATATATGTAAAATCAAATAATATAAGTATAATAACAATATTCACTAGAATAAAAACTACAAAATTTTTAAAAAATGCCTGTATAAAATTAAAGATTAAAATTCTTTGCTATAGCTAGCTTCGGTATATTCCACCATCTTAAGTAGCAATCCGTTAATATTTAAATATGATCAAACTCTCTATGTAGCAATTCCAGATAAAATATGTAAAATCAAATAATATAAGTATAATAACAATATTCACTAGAATAAAAACTACAAAATTTTTAAAAAATGCCTGTATAAAATTAAAGATTAAAATTCTTTGCTATAGCTAGCTTCGGTATATTCCACCATCTTAAGTAGCAATCCGTTAATATTTAAATATGATCATATTTAAATATTAACGGATTGCTACTTAAGATGGTGGAATATACCGAAGCTAGCTATAGTAAAGAATTTTAATCTTTAATTTTATATAGGCATTTTTTAAAAATTTTGTAGTTTTTATTCTAGTGAATATTGTTTATATATATATATATATATATATATATATATATATATATATTGTAACGAGACAGCGTTACATCAATATTAAATCTAGGATACATCGATAAACACACACACACCAGCAAGCAACATAAAACACTCGTAACTTTATTTTCGTAATTAGTAATAGTTTTCTTTCTCTCATAAATACATTTATGAAACACATTGATAAAATGCAGACGGTAAAACGTCTAATTAAATGATTAAAGCCTTTAGATAATAAAAATAATAACAAAAAATAATTTGCTCTCCTAAATAATAAAATATAATATGCACTCCTAAAATAATAAAAATAATTATCAATCAAAATCACCACGGGGAATTAAAAAATGTTTATTTTAGAAATATAATTTTAACTAGAATAAAACTTATAGAAAAGATTTGAGGAAAAGATAAATGCTCGACTTCTAAATTTAAAATAACTTGTATTGTTCTAGTAAAACACACGCACACACGCATGCATTTGAGGTGTGAAGGAATAAGGTTGGTTGAGTGAGATTGCAAAATGAGATTGTCTCAAAATAAATATTGCCTTTAGCACAAAGAGTGAGTGAACAGGTACCTCAAACGCGGACCTGAACGACAACTCCAAGAACAGGGAACTATGGGGGTAGATTGGATCCTAAGATATGGATCAACCCTTATAAATACCAGTCAAAACCTATTCAATGGTCGGTTCGATTCGATTCATTTCGATAGATACGTTATCCTTGCTGTTGTTTTTTTATTTTCCAATTCTCAGTACGCTGAATTACCACCTGCTCATTTATTCCGATGCTTATGCTTTTATTTAAAATTAGAATTGTTCTGAATTAGCTTGGTTATTCCTCAATATTTAAAATGATCATCATGAAATTAATACCAAGAGCGTCGACTGTCATGAGGGGCTAATAAACCCTTCAGTGACTGATCGGCGCTCCGCTACTGAAACATCTCCGAAGCTATGAAATTCTGATAACATCGTCGTGTTAAGTGAATGCTCCTAATAAAAGAAATGTTCCGTGAAACACCCAAACTCGTCCAGACCAATCGACCTTCGTTGCAACCAAGACAAATCCTAGGTAAATATGTTTTATATTATGTTCACTCACTCAATTAATAAACTTGTAAGGCAATCTCGTAATTAACCAACATAAATTTACTCAAATAAATCTTAAGACTTTCCTCGTCATAATAGTTTATCTTTGTTACTGAACTTTGTAAACATGAACTTTGAACTTAAGTGAATCTAAGGAAAGATTATATATTTATCAAATAGAAAGGAACTTTCTCGTTATTCAAATTGTGTTATGAATACTTATGGTTCTCTGTGGGCGTGAATGTAAGATCGGAAGAGCGTGTGTAATAAATCAATTAATAATGTTTTGTAATAAATCAATTAATAATGTTTTGTAATAAATCAATTAATAATGTTTTCTTTTCATATTTAATAAACTTGTTCAATATCTAATCAAGTCGAGCATATCTCAAATCTTTTCACACATAATCGAAACCGTAGTTTATTTATGCTTTGATAACTTATCTTTGAAGTAGATTTAGTTAATTTTAATTTCCGTTTCAATTTAGTTATTTTATTAATTATGTCACCATCGTGCCGTAAGTCACGATGTTTCTTATTTCACCTTAGTTAAGATAGATTTAAGAGCGGACGGGTCTATAATCAATCAAAGTAAACGTCAATGAATTATGTTATATACAATAAAGCGGGGGATGAACTTGTAAGCCTTGTGTTCGGGCGTAGCGAACAACCTCATAGGTCAGTGACAACCAATAAACGATCCTGATGCGTGATCGACTTATTAGAAAATCATGCTGAATTTCATTAGCGGACAATGCGTCTTCTCCGGGAGGAGTCGTCCTGGAAACAATCATGTAACAACCTTGAGACACCTTATTGGTCCATGCTGGGAGTGTTGAGCTAGTGGGTGGGATTAGACTTCGAAATCGTTTTGACATGATGTAAGGTGATGCGAGTAGTTAAAATCAACTTAAATAATCGTATCTGGCGCCCCCTTATGTGGATCGTGAATAACTGTCGATGTAAGAAAATAAATAAAGCCTTACGCTATGTCATGTTTATTTCGAAGCCCGTAATCTCGGGTAATATATAGGGGATTACCGTTACAATATATATATATATATATATATATATATATGCCTTATTCAAAAATTAATATTTAACGCTTTACCCTTAAGAAAAAGAGAGAGAGAGAGATAAGTAAGAATTTGTTTGAAGGTTTGTAATGATGGTATATTATAAGATGTGATATGTTGGACTATTTCCATCATTTTATGAGTGACTGTCGAATGTATAAAAAATGTAAACTTTACTTAAACTTTCCAAATACAAACAACTCGTTAGTAATAACACACAAATATACAATACAGGTTAGTATAAATAAGAACGTTTGTTATATGAAGTGTTTTTTTAAGAGATCAGATATTATTATTAAATATTCATGCTTATGTACATTTTATTTAAAGATAAAATGCATGTGATAAAGTATCATAACTATGTTACAGAAGTGCTGAAAGATGATTTGCACAGATGATACGCATTTCTTAGTTTTATTGTTATTATAGTAAAAGTTAAATTAAGTTAGATGCAAGCTAATTGATGCTTGAAAAATTGTTGGCTTATGTGTAGTGCAATATTTAGTAGAATGAGTGTATGTAAAATTTTATATGCGTACAGATTAATTTTAGACTTTTGCATACAGTTGTTGGTTAATGAATTATCACCTAGCTATTGCAGTCCTTCGCTCACTTAGATGTTTAGTCAAATTTTATGAAGTATTTAAATGCAGCAGATGATTTCTCCTCTTAGCTATTTCATTTCTACACCGTAAGATAATTTATTTTACTGATAGCCAGAGTGTGTTCGGCACACCAATGTATCCCTGTATAACTAGCGGTAAATCCTAACATACTTCAACCTTAATGAAAACGGTATTTTTATCTTATTCGGGTCTTTGCCTATCCTCATGTTAATGTTGACTTCGTTTCCTTACGGATGTACGTATCTAGGGCACAAAAAATTATCAGTTATAAATGTTGTCTACAGGGTCGTAAAATTAATTTGATGTTTCTTAATGAGGGCGGATTATATGTGTGATATATTGTAATAAGACATTACGTTATTTAAATGCTTTATTTCACTAATAAGAGCCAAACATATTAATTTAGTTAAATATTGAATTTAAAAGTTTAGAAATACAGGGAATAACATTAATAAGCAAGACGTATCTAAAGTTATATGCAACCAGCAGAGAAATTCGCTGGAACGGTAAGCCGACTAAGGTGGTGGTATTATTATTATTATTATTATTATTATTATTATTATTATTATTATTATTATTATTATTATTATTATTATTATTATTATTATTATTATTATTATTATTATTATTATTATTATTATTATTATTATTATTATTATTATTATTATTATTATTATTATTATTATTATTATTATTATTATTTTTATGTTTCAAAGCAAAACTTTATTGAGTCTAAAAAGTTACAGAGTCACATCTAGTACTACATTGATTTGTTACAAATGAAAAACAAATTACAACTTTCAGTATATAAGTCTTTATCATTTCTGCATACTTTTTTTTTCTTGTTTTTAAATTTGGTCTTCTATTTAGTTCAGTTTATGCTTGCATCTCTTTGAAGTTGGAAAAAATGCTGATGTTGAAAATGTCATCATCTATCTTATTGGCCTTTATATTTCATAGACTGGATCTTGGTTTCAAGTGTGACCATGTGGCTACAAACACATCTGGTTGAGCTAGGATGCTGTCTCTTTTTCTGAACAGTTCTAGTTTTATAGAATAAATTGCTGGGTGGAGTTGAGGGTTATTGGCAAGTGCAAAAGTGCATCTGGTACACCAGTAGGCATAAAGGCTGTATGTTGCTGCACGAATAGCAGGGCTGTTGCCTTTTTTAAAAGTATTTATTATTTCATCAATAATAATTATTATTATTATTATTATTATTATTATTATTATTATTATTATTATTATTATTATTATTATTATTATTATTATTATTATTATTATTATTATTATTATTATTATTATTATTATTATTATTATTATTATTATTATTATTATTATTATTAGTAGTAGTAGTAGTAGTAGTAGTAGTAGTAGTAGTAGTAGTAGTAGTAGTAGTAGTAGTAGTAGTAGTAGTAGTAGTAGTAGCATTGTTGTTGTTGTATGGACATTAGTATGCATGTAAATGAATGACCTTGCTAAGTACTGATTCATAAACACTTGAATAGTATAGTAATATGATTCATGAGAGGATAAACAATGCATAAAATATCTCTAATTTAAAGCATAGAGTTATGGAATATTAGGGTGAAATAATTAATGCAAATTATTAGTTCTTATTATATGGTGATATATATTCGTAAGTAATCTGTCTAATCATAAAACAAATAATTTATTTCTGACCATAAAATATAAGAGAAAAAATGGTATTTGTTATATTTCAATATTAACATTGTTAAAGTAAATAGTATAATCATTTTCTTTATTCCATGGCAAGTGTAAACCCCAGTCAGTAAGACATAAATAATAGTAACTATTTGATAACGTAGCAAAGCCAGCTATTTATTTTATAAGTTATTTTTTGTATACGGTTGAAGAACAGGGGAAAAACATGTGAAACGTGTAAAAAATATTGTTAATAAAATTGTTGTTTTAAAATAACCGTCTATCTAAAATAAAGACCTGAGATTAATGTTTTATGCAGTTAAAAGGAAAAGTGTATTTTGTGCTATAACATCTCTAATATTGTATGATGTAGGAAGAACAAAATCAATTGATTATTTATTTATTAATTAAACTTGGTCTGCATATTTTGTATAAGATTATATCACTTATCACTTATTTTGGTTATATATTAAATATAATTTTGCGAAGACATATATTTAGTTTGTATTTACCATGAAGTATATAATTAAATTTATTTTTGTCTGTCATGATTGTATATAACTATTGGAAAAATATTTACCTTTTACAAAAACATTCATTCTGTATTATCAGACAAATGAAAAAAAAAGCCCATTGGGTTTTTTGATCTTAAACTCACAGGTAAAAAGCCAATAAACTTACTATGCTGGCTAATGAGTGTTGGTGAGCAGCCCATCCTTGTTCGTATACAATATGAATAATCACATAGTAATAACAGCTGCAATGACAAGAACGTATGGAGTGGAAACATTAGGAATTTGCCCAGCTCGGTTCCCTTAAGGCCTCCAAGAGGAATCAAAGGGGCTCCTTTCAGTTAATATTAAAGTCACCAACCAAGGCAGCGGTTTGTGGCCGAAGGTGGAGGGTGCTAAGAATCCCCTGATTGGGATACAGGATGCCATTTGATGACTTTTTATTTAGGTACTTACTACTGTAGATCACTTTCAAGTGAAGGAAGATTGCATAAATTAGAAGAACTGTCTTATATTAAAAGCGACATTATTGAACTTTTTCAAGTTAGAAGAAAAGATGAAGTTACAATTGATTTAAAAAGTGGACATGCACTCTATTATAAAGGCACACATATTCGAAATACAAGGGATTAGGATTCATTATAAATAAGAAATAGAAGAACAACATTGTAGACATTGATGGTGTATTAGACAGAGTGGCAAGAATAGTTATACGACTTAATAGCAGATACCAAATGCAGATAATTCAATTTTATGCCCCAACAAATTTTCATAGTGATGAAGTAGTAGAAGATTTTTATATGGATTGACAAAATGCTTTTGATCAGAGTAAACAACATTTTAAAATTGTTATGGCTTACTTTAATGCTAGAATTCATAAACAAATGAAAGATGAAAGTGCTGTACAATATTATGGTTATGGTAATAGAAATGGTAGAGGACATAGACTTGTGCAGTTTGCAGATAAAGAAAAAAATATATATTACGATTTATTTATTTTTTTATTTTGAGAAAAATGTTAAAAGGAAATGGACATGGAAGCATCCAAATAAAGGTACAGCATAATTGGACTATACTTTGACTACAGAAAATACCTATTTCAAGATTATAATGTTCTTTATAAAGTTAACAGAGGAGGTGATCATCAATTAGTAAGATGCAAGATACACGTTATTGCAAAACTAGAGAGACAAAATTTATTAAGAAAAATATTTTTTTTTAATCTGATATTTCGAATCTCCATAAACATTCTAATGAATTTAAATTAGAACTTACAAATCGGTTTCAAGTATTAGTAGATTTTGAACATGATTCAGATTTGAATGTAATTAATATAAAAATAATGGATGAACTTTTTAAAACTGAAGCAAAGATAGCTTTTTGAAAAAGCAGTAATTGACGAATAAAATTTCTACTGAGACTAGAGAATTTATGAAGAAAAGAAGAAATATGAAGTTATACAAACATTATGCATTAAAAAGGATGGTATACCAGAATTCTATAAAATGGTGCGGAAAAGATTTGAAAATGATATAAGAAATTATAACTGTGAACTAGAACGGAAAGCTGTAGAAGAGAATAAAAGTCTCAAGTATGTAAAACAACATTGTGGTATCGGGAGAATATTTATATCTGCAATAAGATAAAATATGGAATTATCACTAAAAGAAGAGATGACATCATGAAATGGGTAGAAGACTTTTATAAATAATTATATAGTAATAAAGAACACATACCTTCTATATTTTATACATCTTCGAAATTGCCCACAATTTTAAATGAACAAGTAAGACCTCCAATTAAATGTATGAAGAAAGGAAAGGCTCTAGGTAATGATGGAATTATAATTGATATATTAAAAAAAGCAAGTGAAGAAATAGAAGTTGTATAACAAATGGCTAAATGATAAAGATGTACCAGATGATTGGAAGAATGAAGTATTAATATTGATATTTAAAAAAGGTGATAAAAATATATTATAAATTACAGACCTATCAGTCTTTTATCAGATGTATACAAATGTTCTATCTTGATAATTACAACTCGTACACGTGAACATTGGATTTCCACCAACCAAGAGAACACGCTTGATTTAAAAAGTTGTTTTAGTACAGTAGATTATATCCAGGTTTTGAGAGAAGTTATAGAAAAGAAAAATGAAGATGATTTGCCATTATGCTTTGGATTTGTAAATTATGAAAAGTCATTTGATTTTATAAACATTTCTTCAGTCTTTAATGCATTGGATCATCAAGGTATAGATCCAGTATTTTGTCATATTTTAAAGAATATTTATCACAATTTAACAGCAAAAATTAGATTACTTAATGATATTGGGAAAGACAATATTGAGAAGGGTTTAACACAGAGTGACTCCATATTTTCAAAACTTTTTACAGCAGTGCTGCAAGAAGTATTTTGTGGATTATAATGGAAAGCTAAAGACGTGAAAGTAAATGGAGAGTATTTAAGTCATTTAGATTTTGCAGATGCTACTGTTATTTTTGCAAATAATGATTTAGAGCTGCAGGAAATGTTGCAATAGTTATAGGATGAAAGTTGAAAAGTGGGACAAAAAATAAATGTTAAAAACACTAAAGTAATGTTTAATCAATTTTCTCAAAATATGAAATAAAGATTGATTATGATGAGTTAGAAAAAGTTAACAGTTACAAATACCTTGGTCAGATTTTTAATGCAGATGGAAACACAATGGATGAAAACAATCATAGAATTAAACTTGGTTGGAGTGCTTTTGGTAGAAATAACTTGATACTAAAAGGAAATATGCCTATATGTTTGAAAAGGAAGGTTTTTATTAAATGTGTTTTACGAGTTCTTACTTATGGATGTAAGACTTGGACGCTTAACAGAAGTGCAATACAGAGACTTCAGGCCAATAAAAGAAGTATGGAGAGATGCATTTAGGGAGTAACAAGAAGAGATTGAAAACATAATATATGGGTAAGAGAACAAACAGGTGTGACTGATCTCAATAAAAAAGTTAAAAGCCTGAAGTGGTGTTAAGCTGGTCATATTGCTAGAAGAGATGATAATAGATGGGTAATTTAAATCTTAAACTGGATTTCAGGGAAGGTCAAGGACCCAGAAAGTGACAGCATATGGATGGATAAAATAAGAAAGGGTGCAGGGATGATGTGGAGAAGTGAAGCTAAAGATTGGAGATTGTTTGAACTTGGAGAGACCATGTGTTTTATGATGATGATGATGATGATGAAGATGATGATATGATTAAATATTTTTTTTTATTTTGAAGAATGATGAGAATTCATATTAGCCACGGTGTCCTTGGAGATATTAATATAACATATGATATGTATATATTTGGATATATTTATTGATAATATAGAAAATTACATTTATTTACAATTCAATATAATTAAGTTCAAATTAAATTTATCTTTTATAATATTTATTTATTGATTGTGGTTTGAATTCTTTAAAATTCCCTTTGTCTCCGGTTTACATTAATCATTGTTTATTATTTATTTTGGTACTTGTATTTATAACATTACTTTGTTCTGTGCATTATGGTCATTAAATCCTTTGACGTTTTAACATAAAGTCTAGCTTACTAATTTATTAGCAATATTTCCACACTTTATTACCATATAGTTGGCAACAGTAACATGTTGGTTTAATATTCTTGTTTGTATGATTATAATTTAATACTTTTCTCGTTTTATCTGGACAGTGATTTGTATAATTTATATTAACTTTTATTGCAGTGTGGAATTGTAATTTTATTTACGTTTAATATTTGTTCCTCTCCTTCTCAAACATTTAGTGTAGTGTGTATATTATAGCTGTCACCATTAAATTTAAATTAAATTTATCCATAGGATAAAGATAGATTCACTTTTTTGTATTTTCGTTGGAATTCCTTTTTAATGATAGTAATAAAATGCTAAGTGGATTTCAGATAAAAATGTAGTAAATATATATTATATCATATTATCTATTTTGAGTGTTCTTCATTGTACTAACTCATTTATAGATTAGATAGTATTGTGCTGATATTAATTGAAATATGTTGAGTAGGTGAGAAGATAATAATCCAGAATTGATAAACCTCGTTCAAAATATGTTGGTTGAGGACAGAGAATTAAGGAAGAAAGATAGAATTGTAGACCAAGAGTTAAATGCTAAATTTGAGAAATCAAGAGAGGAAGCTAGTGATGCCAAGAATTAAAGGCTAAATTTTAAAAAAAATATTTAGCTGAGGTAAGAGTAGATTCTGTAAAAGTTCATAAAAACATATTTAATAAAGGAATGTAGTAAAAATAATGAGTTTGAGATCGTTAATATTTTCTACCATAGTGGTGAAAAGTTGATTTTTTCCCTCATGTTTCATTGCATAAGCCGGGAAGCGAACCAGCAAACCCGGGACAAGTGCTTATAAAGCAGCCATCGCTGACCTCTCGACCACCTTCAGTGAAGCAAAAATAGATGTACAAAATGGAAACTTTTAAGTTAAAGTTTGCGTATTTATTGTTAGTTTAATATTCAAAAGCTTAACAGAGATAATGATGTGGCGGTTGAAAATTATTTCAATATTAAGAAAAGAATTATGACAAATATCCAAGTTACTTTGAAACAGAATTCAGTCGTAAGTGTAGATGGTAATGATAAATCTTGCTAATAATGATAATCATACACCCCCCCCATAGAAATTAAGTTCTTAAAACCTAGATGATTTAGCAACTATGATAAACATGGTCATGAATTTAAAAATTTTGATTTCCAAAGAAGAGTCTTTTTTTAAAAAAATGATTGAAACACATATTATCCAAGAACTTAAGGACAAAATGTGTAAACGATTTTGATAATTTTCAATTTGTTAAATGTAATTATTAATTAAATTATAGATTTTTATTTTATAATATATAGATCATAAAAGTAATCAATTCGAAAGAATTTCTATAACTTTTTTACGTAATTCGATTTTAAGGTAAGTTAGAAGTAGTGATATATATATATATATATGGATTACCCATAAATGAAATAGATAAAAACAATAATTGTGTAACGTAGATTAAAATAGCTAATCCTAAATTATTTTCAAAGAATGTTTAGAAGGTGTTGAAATGACGCTGGCCATAGTAAAATTAGTTTAAACTGAGATAGATGTTGTAAATTTATGTCAATGTAGAAAATTGATAATAAAAATTCATCAAGTTCAATTTGTTCTGTTATTTCAAAATCTTATCATTTTTTATAAAGATGGAAGATGGTAAGGATTTTCATTTTCTTAAATATTAGTTGATTTAAAAAGTCTATTTAAAAAATTAATACTGTAGTTCGTGAGAAAAGATCTTATAAAGTTAAAGATTCGGAAATCTATCATATATAATAAATTGCATAAAACAATTTATTTGATTTAAATGATTAGATAAGTAAACTTAATTTATTTGCATTGTAAATGTTATGAATAATAAGGTATGTGTACATGTTATACCTATTAATTGCTGATCACCCACAGTGAGTCAAGTTTTTTTTTTTTTTTAATCTACAGAATAAACCCTAGAAAAGAGAAAAAAATAGGAGATAATGTATTTATGATAAATATCCCATATGGATTAATAAAAAGTGAAATGTCCAGTCCTTAAAACCATTGTTATATTACAAGTCTTACCCTGAGTATGTGTCATTTCTATAATTTACTTTATATTCACAAATGGGAATAATATATCCCAAAAAATTATTCGAAATAAAACAAAATATGTACAGTAAATGAAAAAAAAAAAAGATCATGTAATTTAAATTAAGAATATATATATATATATAATTCCAATAGTTAAGATCATGTAATTTAAATTAAGAATATATATATATATATAATTCCAATAGTTATCATCATCATCATTATTATTACTATTATTCTTATTGCTGTTGTTCTTGTTATTGTTATTATCTTTCACAAAGGCATTTTATTGATTCTATAAAAGGTTGCATCAAAAGTGTTTTACATAATTTTGATATATACATTGATTTATTTTGTTACATAAGAATATCTGAGTGCTATAATTCAGTTTATGGCTTGTAGAGTTGTTTGATTTTTGTGACATGAATGAATCCTTAAAATAATTGATAATAATTGGTATACAAGTTGTTTTTTTGGTGATAGGTTTGCAGTTTATAGCTTGTATACATATAATTAAGAATCTGAGGAGCAATTGAAAAAAAATTTTCTCCAGTAGTTTTTGTCAGATACTTAGTAATGTTTTATAGCATTGATTGTTTTTTTTTTTATTAGTAGTGACCATGTTGCAGCATATAAGTGAAAGTTTGTTATGATTTTATGTATTCTTTATTTGCATTAATTTGTTGTGAAGCGGGATGCCACTTGGTGTTATTTCCTATGATAAAAGTGCACCTTGTACACCAAAATGCATATAGTATAAAAGTGGCTGCACTAATGTTTGGTATTGATTTTGTTTTGGGTGCAGCAATTATATTTTCAATTGATGTGTTTGGTTTTCTGCATGTATCAAAAATTATTTTTCTTATGTGTTCGAGTGCTGCACATTGGTATAGCATGTGTTGTAGGTTTTTTTTCTGATGGCACAGTCTGCAGAAAGGATCTATTGTGACATCAATTTCCTTATGATGCAGAAAATAGATTGTGGGCATGACAATGAGAATTAATTTTAAAATAAAGTCACAAAATTTTGGTTCCAGAGCCCATTTTTTATATTCGTTTAGTAAACTTATGTTATTTATCTCTAACATTGGTGTTAGATCATTAATGTTATTTTATTTCATTTGTGAGATCATATATATACCAATATGTATATTCGTTTGTATATTGTTTAGGTATGTTTGATATTGTTTTAAATTCATAAACAATTGTGGATATGCACGATTGAGTTGGAGGTGAATGATCAGTTGGGATGATTTTCACAAGGTGTTTTAGTTTAGTTTTATTAATTTCTGCAAAATGGTAATTATGAGATTCCTTTGTTTTTGGATGTGAAATATGTTGATATTGTGTAAACCTAGTCCATTTTGAATGAGTGGTTGATTGAGCTTTTTTGTTAAAATTGCTACTGTCTTTTTGGACTATTGGACTTGATTACATATAGTTTTTATTTTTTATTTAAAAGCTTTTGATAAGAACATAATCGGTATGTAATAAACTATTTTTGTTATGATGAGTTGGATTATAAGCTGTACTTTTGAATATACGGATAAATATGCTTTTGATAAAGAATTTACTATTTCTTTGGCCTTTTTCTTTAGTTCATTTTGTATGTGGCATCTCATTTCTTTAAGTTCAATATGAAAAGTAAAACATAGAAAAAAAGTTGGGTTTGATTAGTATGTGTTTGTGCATGGCTTTCCAATAAAGAGGAACCATGCTGATGTTTTTTGTGGGATTGAATTTTAATTTATATTGCTTTGTATAGTCTTCGAGGATGTTTTGCAGCTGGGTGAATTGTATTTTGATGATAGGAAAACAGTAACATTATCCATATATGCTAAATATGGTATGTGTTCTGTAGTGCCTGGTACCCATATTCCAGTAAAAGATTACTCTATTATTTGAATGGAAGAGTTAATGTATAGTATGAATAGTGATGAGTTGAGAGGTCATTCTTGAGATATTGATTGTGTAGGAGTAAATGATGGGGAGTTTTTTCCATTGATGTATATATTGATTTTACAATTTAGAAGTAAGTTTGTCTTAGGTATAGATAGGTTTTGGGTATATCAGTATTGTTGAGCATTTCTAGAAGTATAGATATATCTATCGACTCAAAGGCTGCCTTAATATCTAATTGTACAGTTATGGAGCTATATTTTTGCTTTCCTTTTGATGCTATGATTGTCTTAAACAACAGAGCTCCTAATTTTCTCAATGAATTTTTTTTTTTTTTTGCAAATGGGTATTTTGAAATAAGCATTGTTATGTTTGGCTCCATTTCTTGCTTTATGATTCTTTCTATGATTTTAATCGTTAATGGCCCCATGGATATTGATCATATGTTAGTAAAGAAGTAATGTGTTTTGTTTTCTTGAAAGAATAATTGCAATTGGTTACTCTTCTTCCATGTACTGCATATTTTGTGTTAGATGGTTTTCTAAATTGCGTAAATTTTTGGCATTGAATTGACTAATGTGTTATAAGACAAAAACTGGAATTCCAGGGCTACCTGAGTATCATTCATTTGGTATAGTTTTTAGTTTTTCTATGAATACATTTGTTGTAAAAGATGTTTTTGTTTCTGTTGGACCAAATAGATCTTGTGTAATTGTTTGTAATTATCTTGTTTGAAGTTTTTTCTTGAAATATTGATATATGGGGAAAATCATGTTGTGACCTGCAAATGTTCTTGGAATTGTGTGTATTGCCATTGGTACCATGATGGTTTGTGATCTTCCAAGCGCCCATCTAATGTAGTCCCTTGTCCAAGTGTAGGGTTTTGTAAGGCATAGTTTGATTTTTTTTAATTTTTAGATAGTTTTTGAGTATATCACATGCTTTATAGTATGCATGTGTGAGTTTGTATATGCATTTTTCTGTTTGCTTTGATGGGTTAATATTGTTAATTGTTTGTGAATACAATGGCTAGTGCCGATACTTTTGATGATGGTGGTTGCTTCATTACAATATGACTGATATTAAATGAAATAATGTTTATAAATGCTATATATTGTTTTATGGGAATGAGTCTCATTTTTTAAGTTTGTTTATGATAATGCAGGTTTTTTACAAAAATGAATTTCGGTGTGTTTACTGGTAATAAAACACCAATTGTTCTTTCAAACGGAAGTGCTGATGATTGGATATCATTGAAGTTAATTGTTATTGTTTGTGCTGAGTGATCTGAGAAAGCTGATGGAGGAAGTTTAATTGTTACTAGATGGTGAAGCATTGGTGAGTAGAAACACAAATCAATTAGTAAAAAAATTGGCCCTTGTGAAAGGAAATTGCATTTTCTGGTAGAAATCCTTGTGCATTCATGAGTGGTGTGAATATTTTATGATGTCATTGTTCTGTGAATTCATTGTACGTTGTGTTAAAATCGCCTATTAGTATTGTTGGAGTTGCTGTATTTGCTATCATGAAATTGATGTTTGCTACTATGGTGTTGATTTTGTTGTGTTGTATCGGCATGTAGATATGTATTATATTAATAATTATATTTTTATGTTGAAAAGTTATAATAAGCATATTAGAATCAATATATATATATATATATTATTTTAAAGGTAGTGAAAAAACATTTTGTGGTGATTAGGATAGCGGTACCTTCTGAGGGAGATGATGAATCTCTTGAGCAAGCACAAAATTCTTCTTTACTTAGATATTTAGATGATTCTATTATTGATACAGTGTAATTTTTCTGCCGATAATGCATGTATGTGTGGTTGCGTATTTCTGATCCATTGTTTAAAGTTTATGAACTTTTGTGTTTGAATTCAGGGCTCTTACATTAATTGCTCAATTTTTAATTTCATTATTTTTAAGTATTTTTTGTGGTTAAGTGTTAGATATTTGGGTAATTGTTTGTTGTTGATCTTGAGCATCTTGATAATTTAGTTCTAATTCCTCATCAGATGTGCAGTTTGTTCTAATTCCTCATCTGGTGTGCTATCTGTATCGTCTAGCTGTGAGTAACTAGAATTATAATATTGTTCTGTTTTGACATTCTTGACCATTTTTGGTGGCCTTCCGGGTGGTCTTTTTTTCTGCTCTTGGTTAGTTGGTGTACTTAGGGGTGGGTTTGTGCTGAATTCTTCCATTATTTCTTGAGATGTGTTATTTATGATTTCATGTATTGTTAGGGCTATTTTTTCATTATTTATACACTTATTATTTGTTGTCACTTGTTTAACTGATATTTGATTTATGCTTTTTGTTTTTTAATTGATATGTCTAAAAGCATATCGGTGTTACTATAATTTTGATTAGTATCATTTTTATTAGTTATTTCCAGTTTTTTGCTGATTTATCTGGTTGGATTGATGTTTTTGTTTCTTCAAGTTGAATTTCATTTTTATTATTTTTGTTGGCCTATTTTGCATTACAATTGATTGCTAAGTGTACACACTTTTTGCTTGCAAAGCATTGTGATCTTAGTCTCTTTATATGAAGAATGAATATTGTGACTTAATCTACTATTTGAGTGAGTATGTTTTCTGGTTCAATATTTTATCATAAAATTCTATAGCAATGTATCGATTGTTGGGATGTTCTCCAATATTTGTGATACTATCTCATATTTTTTTGTTAACTCATCATATAATAATTTTCTCGGAAATTTATAGTGTTAGGTTTTTGTCTGTGACTACTAGAACTATTGATTTTATTGAGAATAAATTTTTGAATGTATTAAAAAACTTTTTTAGGAATAATGTTATTAAAGCTTTTGTTTATTACCTGTAATTCGTCTTGCTTCCATAGGTTTGCAGGGGAGCTCTATAATATCGCTGTTTACTAGATTTAGATCATCAATACCTTCGAAGTTTACTTTTCTAAAGTGGATAGTTTGTGTTTTTTTTTCTGTAACGTTCTGTTTATTGTTTCATTTTGCTGTGTTACATACGTTAATTTAATAATGTTGGATTTGCTATTTATTTTTTCACTGTTTGAGTCATTATTTTTTCCTAAAGACGCCATGGAGTTCTATTTTGGGTGGAAGTTGTATTTCTATCAAAAATATAATTTCACTTACTTTTTGGGAATGTAAAAAATCTTATTAGTTTGGAAATGGTATTCTTTTTTATTTAAATATTTTAATATGAAAAAATATTGCTTGGTGGCATAATAACTTTTAATATTAATTGAGAGCTGTAATCAGCGTGTTCTTTTCCTAATTGGCGCAGGGCCGCATATTATTATTATTATTATTATTATTATTATTATTATTATTATTATTATTATTATTATTATTATTATTATTATTATTATTATTATTATTATTATTATTATTATTATTATTATTATTATTATTATTATTATTATTATTATTATTATTATTATTATTAATATTATTATTATTATTATTATTATTATTATTATTATTATTATTATTATTAATATTATTACTACTACTACTACTATTAATATTACTACTACTACTACTACTACTACTACTACTACTACTACTACTACTACTACTACTACAACTACTACTACTATTATTATTATTATTATTATTAATATTATAAGTAGTAGTAGTTGTATTATTAGTAGTAGGAGTAATAGTAATAGAAGTAGTATTTCATAATTTTGTGAAAACGTTTCTACTTTTGATGAACATATAAACAAGCTAATTAAAAACACCTTATAGAAAGTAGTTATTAGGCAATGTAGTACTTCAATTTATGTGGGAATTATACCAAATGTCTCACAGAGGCCAGATGCCAATCTATTTATCATTTTTGTTTAGCATCTGTCAAGCATGTTCCCATATTTTTTATGTTTTGTCTTCACATACAGAAAGTGAAATTAAGTTAAAATTATAAATGAGTTCATGCACTTCTTTTAATTTGATAAGTAATGAGAAAATATCAAAACAATTATTTAAATAATAATCTCTTTTTTTTTTCCTCATAGAATAGTTTAAAATTATTAACAACTATAAAATTCTAACTTTTTTATATTTCTTTCAATGCCATGAGCCTTCTTCTCTCTATTCTAGAGAAATCTACAGTATATTTGATTACTCAATGTACATCAGATGACATAATGACAATATGATTATTGCAATATCAATTTCTGCTTTGGGGGTTATGTTGTAATACTGCTATTTAAAATCTTAGAATTCTATGAATTGCCACGTTATTACTTTTAACAGTAATAAAAAAGTTTGAAAATAAAATTGCTAAAGACATAAATATAAACAATTATTGTCTTTGATATTAGTTCTTACTTAAATCTAAGTCAGGCATGAATTATCTGCCAATAGCTGTAATTACAGTTTGTTGATTGTCGATGGTAACAATAGCTGCCATTAATGATTGTATATTATTGTTTTCCATTCATTAATAATACTGGGAAATAAAATAATGATGTAGGCAAAAGTGAAAAAACAAATTGTAACAATTTATGATCTCATAATTAAATATTATGTACGATTCAATAAAGTATGTATATTGAACTAATTTTTAAAACACATTTTATTATAGAACATTAGATAACAGAAAATCATTTAACATTTGGGTCACAGTTTACATAATTTTATGAAGAAATGATTGATTAATTAAATCCACTCATTAGTGTCGTGTTCACTTCCAATAAATGCATCCCTTTTAATTCAGGAGGATATTTACATATCATTTTATCCTTGTAACGAAATTTGTATGGGTAGGCTTGGACATGAGACACAAAATCAATCAAGTGTTTATTACAAAGAAATGGATTTTCTGAAAATTAAATTAAATAAGTCACAACTAAATATATATTAAAAAGTATTATAATATAAAAGCAGCATATATATATATATATTGTAACGAGCACAGACGTTCGTTACATTGTTGTTGTTTTTTTTTTATTAAACATGAAAGTAAATTAAAAAGTTCGCATTTAAAAATTTTCTTTAAGAATTAAAAATTGAAATTAAATATCATCTTAAACTCTTATATATTAAATCGCACAGATAATGAAAAATTATTAAAATAAAAATTTATTAAAGAAAAAGTATTTTAAAACTAAATTTTAAAAAGATTTGGAGATAAAATTATATCTTTAAATTTATCTTTAAATATATTGTTGATTTGGAAAACAGGTTAATTAATCAGAAATGGAAATGATTGTTAATTAGTTAAATGTAAACCAGCCTTGGGCATTTAAAATGTAAAAACATCAGTCAGATAGGAAAACAATAGAAACTTTCAGCAAATGAAATAAATCCATTGGGAAATCGGACCGCAGCGAAAGGACCATCGCATCGGTGACGTAATGTAAATTCAATCCTACACATTAATATAAAAAGGTCAAGTTTGGAAATTATTAGTTAGTGAGTTTGATTATTTACGATGTGACAGATATGTGTTAGTGCGGAAGTGAAGGAGAAGGGATTGAAAAGGACTCACGTTCAATCTCTTCAGTTGTTATAAAATGGAAAAATGAAACATTGCTTTTCTTATATTCAGAGGACCACAGGATCATCGGGAAATTTAATGCTGGATTTCAAATGGCAAGCAACTATTAAAGATGAACATTTCTAAAACCGTAAGAACTTTATAAAATATCACAAACAATATTATTTTGAAAACACTAAGAACTTTAAATTTTAAACTTTCCTAGTAATTTAATTGTTACAAATAGAATCCTATCTGACCAAACTAAATTCTTTATTAATAGTGTTATTTGATGTAATTTTTTTTCTTATTTATGTAAATCATTTCCATTTATTTATTTTTTGTTCTTTAAGTTTTTATCTTGATTTTGTTTTTTGTTGTTTTTCGTTAAATTAATTATATAAATGTTAAACTGAAGTCGGGCGTGAATGGCTGTATAGATTTGTAAAGTTATATTAGGGGAGGGTAATCTTAGGTTATTTGTGTCGTTGTTAGATTGGGTCAATGGATTGGATATATTGATGTAGTTAGTAGATGTAATCGGAGATTCGCTACTGGCAGAATCGCTTCATACGCTGCACTCTCCTGTTTTGCCTATGGAAGGAATTATAAGATGCAGAGCGCAGTTCCTTTCTATGGAGTTTTTTTTTATTGTTCCTCTCATTGGATAGAAGTAATATTCCTATCTACTGAGAGTCAATATCTTCTCTTAATCTTTTTTTGGTGCTGCCGTATTCTGTATTACATTGAATACATCGATGTATCAGATGGATTGATGCCAGTTTGACTGCGAAATTTAGCCTAAGGTTAAATAGGGATAGAATATTTTATTTTCAAATGCAAATCTATGTGGTCTATTCATACTTGACCCTAAATAAAAATGCATTAAATTTAAGTTGTTTATAGATGCTTGCATGGATTGTTTATCGGTTAACTATGTTTTGCGTTTTCATATTTGATCAAAATATATAGACATTCGATAAATAATGATACCTTACGGTGAGTATCTAAAATGTATTTATTCGGATGTCTTTTAAGTTATTGGTGACAATGCAAGTATCTTATGATGAATACTATTGGGTTACGTACAAATTTCCCTCCGCAATTGTCAGTAATCAATAATTTTGTATTTTGATCGTTTATGTTTACTTCAAAATGTTTTTGACCATGAAATCTATGTAACCGATCTATATTCAACATGATAAACAAGCTTTCCTAAATTTATCTGTGCGAACTTAATTAAAAATGTAAAATTAGAATATAATAGTAATTAAAGGTAAATTAAAGTCAAAAATCAAAGTTAAAAATAATGTTAAATGTTAAAATGTAAAACTAATACTAAAATAATTTTAAATCTTATATATATGTGCATAAATAAATGTTTGTATGCTAATTACTGGCAGTGGCTTATTTTATTTATTTATTTAATATTGAAATATAATTGGATAAGATATTATATTATTTAATCTCTGCTATTCCACTGAGCTAGTGACATGGGCTAACGACCGGAATCAAAATAAAAAAAAAAAATTTTTTTTTCTTACGTATCTGCCTACTTTATAAATTTTTCTAGGTTCAAATGCCTAGATGGCGCCCCAAAGTGCAGTTTACGTTAAGTCGCTTTTTCCGGATCGTTACAATATATATATATAACAAGACGTAAAATTTTTTACAAACGTAGTTTAAGTAATAATTAGACTGCCTTCAGGCAGCTAGAGGCAGTTCAATTATTATTTAAAATACGTTTGTAAAAAATTTCACGTGTTGTTATAATTATTCATTATTAAAATATTATATATATATATATTGTAACCAATTGGAATACACAGACACACTAATATAGTGTGTTTGCATAAATATATATATATATATTTCATATATATATATATATATATATATATATATATATATATATAAAGTTGAAAGGAAAACTAGAAATAAACACAGACAAAAATTATAGTAGATATTTTCTACATTAATTGAAATAAAAAAAAATAATAATAATTCTGATTTAAAATATTGTTTTATAAATTAATATTTTAAAAAGGTCTGAATAAATATAAATATTGCATTATTATTAAATATTACTCTGATTTTGAAATTTAAAAACATCCTATTGTATTTTTGAAATTTTAGTTAATTAAACAAATTTTTTATCTATTAGAAATCCCCTAAGTAAAAACATGAATATGAAGTGATTAGTGAGATAAAAATAGAAACTCTATTTTTAATCAAAGTGCTGTTAACACCTCAGATGACTATATAAAAGGGCTGATAACAGGATTAGCTCTAGTCTGATTAATAGTTTTTTGTAAGAAGGTCAGCTGAAAAGTTGTTGCAATGTTTTGTTGCAGCTTATTGAATTATGCAACAGTTGGTTTTAGCTTATTGTAGAGTTGGCAGTCCATCTACCATGAATTTATATTGCTGAAGATAGGACAGCGGATCCAGAACTGCTAATATTTTTCTTGCCAGGAGTTTTGATTTACTTGAAGCTGGGTCACTTCTAAATCAATAGCCTGAAAAAAAAGAGGACATAATAGCTATCAGAATTATGCAAAGCTCCTATGAAGATCTAAGGACAGTCCACTGCCTTATAGTTTACTGCAGAATTTTGATGCATGAAGCCAGGGTCACTTCAAATGGATCAACTAGCTGCTTAAATATGTTCTAGAAGACAGCTTGGCAATTTCTTGGACTACATAAAGAACCTCATGGTATGCAAACAAATTACCGGAATTATATACTTTTACCTGATGATGACAATTTCCTGGAATGACCAAAAAACAGCTTGTCCAAGAGAGCAGCTGAATAAAGAAGTAGTTATATGTATGCTGCTGTGTCTACATATGCAAAGAGAAGCACAGATAAACTTGCATACAAAAGTGAGTTGTTTTTCAATAATTTATTGGATGAACGTTTTTAAATCTATATTTTTTAAATTTAAAGACATAGATAATTTGTTAAGAGGTAACCTAATAAAAGCTTTCTAACCTCTGGAAAATTGACTATATATTTTTTGTAAAAGAAAGCTATAATAGAACTTGATAAAGTGATTTTTTTTAATATTGATTAAAAATGTACATTTTATGTATATTCAAACGCAATTTGTAATTGTAGAAATTATTGTTATTTATTGTTTGACAAAATTAAATTTATAAATAATCTGTGTGTACATATATCTCAATGCTTATCAAATAGGACATATATGCAAATTTAAGCATTTTGTTATTGAATATTAATTATATATACCTAAATTGCGGGTCTGTGTGCATATACATATAAAGTTTAATCATTTTTTATATAATTATTTTATGTTAATTGAAATGTATTCCTTGTATATTATAAAATGCACATCTGTACTGATATATATACGCATTTTGAGTGAACCTATTGGAACATATATGTAAACCTATGTATTTTATATCATTTAAAAGTGACAATTAAAAATATTCATATGTAACAAGTTAAATATATTCAGAAATTTCATGCACACGCATGAATGTGTGCGTATATCTGTCAATTATATTGCAAATACTAATGCTTGCTAAGAATAACACATATGTAACATTTTATCATTTTTTATAATTACTTTATGTTAATTGAAATGTTTTCATCATATACTATAAAACGCACATCTGTGTACGGATATATATATATATATATATATATATGCTTTTATAGAAACTAGTATATATATATATATATATATATATATATATATATATATATGCTTTTATAGAAACTAATTAAGAAATACTATTAGTGTAATAAAATAATATTAAATATAGCAACTGAATAAAATTACCCACTTTGAGATTCCTGGAGTGCATTATACTTATCTCCCAAACTAGGTTCTTTTAACAAAGAATCCTTCCTATTCTTCTTTCCAACCATATAAGACCATTCATGGTCACATGCACACACTGGTGCTATTCATGACAACTTATAAAATATATATTATATAAAGTTAATATTGTGAAGTTGGAAAGGGATTATATCACTCTTTATTCAATTTAGCTAAGTATATGTGTTTTCCTACGAGCGCCACTAGATTGCTTCAAATCTAGATAAATATCTGTTTAGAGTGTACTGAGTTCAAACTCATTCGGTACATTTTTATCACACATGACTTGCTAATGAAAAAATGACATTCTTACATTTTATCTATATCAATAAAATTACAAGATCCCAATATTACCAAAATTTATATTATAGATCAAAGACTCTTATAGGCATTGCTAGCTCATTTTATGTATATTGATGAACAGACAAGTATAATCTTATTAATGGCTTCTAAACAAGCATCGTGAGGACCATTATTGATATTGATGGCCATTTAACTAGATTATTTATCACAATATAAGGGTAATAATGATGATGATAATAATGATGATAATAATATCATAATAATAATGATAATAATAGTGATGATGATACTAGCCATAGCTTATTAATAAACTCACGACAATAAATTAATCTTTATAAACTCATATGCATTTATGAAAAATTATCCTATTTCAAACTGAGATTTAAATATTACATTTACTAGCATTTATATAAGTTTATAGTTATTTACAAAAATACTTTTATAGTTAAAACCAGGATTTAATAATACTAGTTATGATGAATGATCATCATGAATCTCTATGCATGATATTCATCTTTCTATAAATCCCTATTTACTACATATATTAATTATGCTAAACATTAGATTTTATGATTATAATTTATTAATGATGATGATGGCAATCATAACTCTTGTATAGTATTATTTGAAACATTTTAATCAATAATACGATATCCATCTTTGGTGAGGATGATCATAATTCATGGACACAACCCAATTTTAGCTTTCCTACTATTGAACTATAATTATTAAAATTTGGTTAATTATCAAGCCTAATCCTTAAATATTTAAAGATAAATCAACATTCTAGTTTACTTGACATTTTGCGAGCGCTTAATATTTGCAAGTGATTGCTCAATATTTAGAATGCCGATGATACTTAATATCTGCGAACAATGATGATGATGATCATTTAAAACCATAGAATTAAGACAAGAAAACATAATATTTTTAATAAGAACTCGGAAATCAATTAAGATATATAATTATATTTGATTAATACTATTACTCTTTCTTTCTTTAAAATCAAATTAATAATTAGATAAATGGCTTATTATTACATTAATTCAATACAAAACTAATACAAAAAATTTATATAAGCACAACCAAGTAAACTCAATATATAAGTTTGTCATTTTGGATATTTTAAAATAAGCTGGCTTAAAATGACATTTTAAAAAATATATATTTCATGGAATGCTTATTTAAGACTTTCCTAACTTATTATATTATAAAAATAAATTTCATATGTAACTTGTGTGTTTTATTTCACTTCCATTCAAATGTTATTCCTGCTTTATAATTTACTATATTTAAACTAACTAGGTATAACCTATTCTTTTGACGTGTTTGTATAAGCAATTACACATGCACACACATTCGGTAATGTTAACATATATGTTTAAAATGTATACCCCTATATTAGAGATTAATACATAAATTATATATATATATATAATATTTGTGCAACCTTTTAGCAAAAGAAAATAAAATACATTATATCAATTTTAATATGCAACAAAATAAAATAAAAAAAAAACATTATAAATGCATATATTTATAGGTTGTTCATTATCATAACAACTGAAGAACAATTAAAAAAACATTTCAATATTATAATAATAAAAAAAATAATGAATATTTAAGTTTAAAGATTTAAACTGTATTTGTGTTATGTTATGTGATATTGAGAATAACTATAGATAAACAAGACCTTAATGTTTCTGTATCAAAAGAAAAAAAATAATGCTTTGAACAATAAATTAAGGTTTACTTTTAATAAGCAATAATAAAAGATCTGTTAACGAAAGTTCAGAGTTACCCGATCACTTTCACTTCTTATAAATGTCCTGAGTTTGAATTTTCCGACTGCTTGTCTTCACTCCATAAAAAAAGAAAGTTATTGCAGATACTTTAAGATAAACATGAATCAATTGACTTGCTTGTTTATTTAATTTTAAAATTATTTATTGTTGATTGGCTTCCTTCTACCATTAGAGCTATTATAAATACTTTTTAATAAGTATGTACTGGTGGATTTGCTCGTCTCTCCCATTTTAAAAACATAATCCCTGTAGACACTTTAGATGACTGAGGTAAACTTTAACAAAAATATGATTCATGGCTTCAAACTTGGCTATATGTAGATTTTATACATTTTCTTTTCCTCTTCCTTCCTCTTCTCCATTCATCCAAAGGTAATGAGCATTTAATAGTCCAGGAGCCAGAAAAGAAGCATTTCATATAGCTTGTGTGGTTGGCTTCAAACTCTTTCATTTTGTTGGTTATTGTTTGATTGGTATATGAGACCAAAGTAGATTAGTGATTTTAACTCATTCTGTATTAATCAGGAAGCAGAAAAAAATGGTTTAGCAATGCAGAGTCATGTTATTATACTCAGAAAAATATGTTAATCTCATTTCATAGAATTTTCAATAACTTCTTATAAATTCAATTTTGTTCCATTTTCCTTCTTTTTTCAATATTAATATTGCTGGGAATTACTTGTATATTCGCACATCTTCGTCTATTTTGACTTTATACAAGAGTCTTTTCCTTCTTTTCCCTTGTTCAATTTTTAAAGAGTGAAAAAAAAATCAAATCGCCCACTTCCCTTTTTTCCTTTTTTCAACATTAATAATGAGGAAAAAATTAAGTGAGAGTTACATCTCTGTTTAATAATACTGAGTTACACCTCTCTTTAATAATAATGTCTGAGTGATTGTCTGTCTCTCTAAAATAATAGTAATGAGTGTTCCTTAAACATTTATGTTTAATAATAAGGTAAAAACTGAATCATTACATCTCTGATTAATAATACTGACTGAGTGATCTTCATAATATTAATGAGTGACTTTATTTTAAAACTACATATCGTTAAATCACTCTTTCAAACAAAAATTGAACTGCCTCCAATAAAATTGAAAAAAAAAACTGACCACTAAATACTGTTTCAACTCATTTTTATTGTCATTCTTGGTCAAAGAAAATGACCACCTGCATATCTTATCTTGAGATAAAATAAAAAAAATCAGAGTTTGACAAGTTGATGTTCTATCGCGATTTTACAAGAAAATTAATAATCACGCATTATTACATCAAAGCACACCCTTTATAAAAACAATCTTAGACACAGATAACACAAACAATACAGCTGGCAATCTATAGTCATTACAAATAGGTGTAAAAGTGTTTTTGTTTTTATACAGACATTCTTATTCTTTCACACTCTTTTGCACGTGTACATTTTCAAATCCCAATCTCTTATCTAGATCACTTTATTTGACACATTCTTTCTGATCTGCTTTATTTTAATCTAAAATAAAACTAAATAACTGAATATATTAATTATTTAATAAGAAAAATAACATATTAAAATATCATTTCTTACAACATTATATTCATTCACCACCTATCAATTTATCAACTATATATTACACATATAATATACGTACACATAAATCTATATATATATAAGAAAACTTTTTTTCTCAATTAAATAATATATATTTGTGGGACATGAGAACATACATATATGTACATTTGCCTCACTCCCAAACAAAAAAAAAATTTCGATAGTCTCTTATGAAACTACCTCCCTAAACCATAAACCAAATGCTTAATATATGCATCTTTTTTTTTCTTTTTAAATACAAATTTCACTATGGTCTATTATTGATGCCTATCCTCATGAACTATTAAACAAGTGTTCTTCATGTATCATTACTTACTGATTCAGAACAACTTGCTATTGGATTTTCCTTGATCATGGGTCTACAATTTTCACTTAGATCATTGAAGTTATTCCCAGGCCTACTTATATTCGGTTTGCTAGTTTTTGTGGGATAGGGTCGGCCTAACTGATTATTCATAATCCTAATGGTGGAGATCTTATAACTATATCTCTCCTCCCTTCTAGAATAACCTTCAGCTTTACTTTCTATAACTCCCAGGGCATCCAACAGGTCTGCCACTCAAATTGGGGAGTACACATCATCCACTATCATATATATATATATTCCCAGGCATTCCTATGTTTGGTTTGCCGGGTTTTGTGGGAAATTGTCATCCTAACTGGTTCCTTCCCATTCTCATACTGGAGACTTTATAACTATAATTATCCTCCCTTCTATGATAACTTTCAGCTATCCTTTTGGTATCTCCCAATGTCTCAAACTTGTCTGCTACATTTACTGGGGCATATACATCAGCAGCTATCATCAATTCTAAGAAACTAGCTTTACTGACTACATCTTTCCTGAGGTCAATTTGTTCCTGTACAGTGGATACCTTTATTTCTAGGTCATGGATCTCACTGTATATATCCTCTTTGGGATTACACTGTTATTTAACAGCAGCTACCTCATCATTTTTATATGGCTTGTCCACAGTCACATAACTCTCTGGCACTATTTCTTGTTCTGGACTGGTTATCCTGTCATCTGTCTCTTTACTTAAATCAGTTACTTGATTATTCATTTCTTGCGATGGTTGATCCATCTTATTATCAAGTCTCTGAGACTGTCTATTAAAAGACTCTATGAATTGTTTGGAAGTACTGATCCATTTTCTGATTTATTTGGTTCATGCCCTCCTTCATTTCATTAAAGTGCTGATGAAATCTCTGTTTTAATTGAATCATAACCATTTGTATCCACTTGTTATCGCTTAGCTTGTTCTTTCCCTTCATCCCTGCAGTGGCTACTTATTTATTTTGTTCCATATTACTTTTTTTTTCTATACTTATTTATAAACTTATAAAATACTTATATTACTGATTCTTTTCTGCTTTATTCTGTTTGATTTATTATGTTCTACTCTATTCTGTTCTCATTTATTCTGTTCTGCTCCCTGATTCCCTATACATCCAGAGTTAAACACCTTTATCTATCCCTATATACTTTAAAATTTCCAACCACTCTTTCTCAGCCATAATTCTCCCCATCAATCTATCTATATCTTAAGTGCCTTTAATTAACTTAACCTCCATCATCACTCTTTTTTCTTTACCTATATATGATTAATAAAGTATGAGGTCATAGTTCTATTTAAAACATTTATTTAAGAAAAAGCTATCTCTGCATATGTGTGTCCTTTTTATGCCATCATTTATCTAGTTTTTAATGCTTTTATAAAACTTAACTCTCTCTATGCCCTATTTTAATACACTAGGCCAAAAAAATTACTCATATAACATATGTGCCTATATTTATAATAAGAGTTCACATCTCAAGTTATATATATATATATATATATATATATATATATATATATATATATATATATATATATATATATATATATATATATATATATATATATATATAGTAACGATACATAAATATGTCGTTACATTAATTTAAAATAAAAACTTAAAAGTTCGCAAATAAGAGTAAAAAACTAAACGCTAAAATTAAAAATGTTTGTTATACGTATATATATTCACACGGATGCTAAACTTTAAAAATATTTTTTTCATAAACAAGAAAAAAAAGTATTTGAACGTATTTTTTTAAATAAAAAAATACAAGATTGAAATATAAAAATATTTTAATAAAAAAAATAACGTAAGTTAAAATAAAAACAGGTATTAATTAATTCCTGTAATCTGTAAATGGAAATGATTGTTTATTAATTATCTAAAAGCTGTTTAATTAAAAAGTCAGATGAAAAGTTAGATAAGAGAAGAAAGAGATTTTAGCTTGACCAATGGAAGCAAATAAAGGCCCGGACCATAACGAAAAAACAGAACAGTGATGTTTTTGTTCATGGAATCCATAGGAGGACTATAAAAAGAAAAAATATTGAGTTCCAGCATTGTGTATTTGAGAGATGTGGTATGACGCACATACCACACTCTCTATAAAAAAAAAATGAAAAGACTGTGATACCTTGAACCAGCTATTGCCATCTCCAGAACATTACCTTCCAATGGAGGCATCATGGGAATTGAAAGCAGAGGCCTGGACTCTTATACCATAAGCTATATGAAATGAACAATTGTTAAAATCAATCAAGAACTTTCGTCAAGTTTTACAAATTGATAAACAAGCCAACTGAAATGTTAAAACGGACTCTTATCTGACTTTTGTAAGTTTTTAAATCAAATTAATAATGTTTAATTTTATATGTTTTCCGATTGATAAACATCATTTCCATTTTTTTTTCTTATTGTAAAGATTAGTTAAATGTATGAAATTTAAGTTGTTTATAGACGCTTGCATGGATTCGTTTGCGGTTAATTATATTTTGGTTTTCATATTTGATCAAAATATATAGACATTCGATAAATAATGATACCTTATGGTGAGTATCTAAAATGTATTTATTCGGATGTCTTTTCAGTTATTGGTGACAATGCAAGTATCTTAAGGTGAATACTATTGGGTTACTTATAAGTTTCCCTCTGCGATTGTCGGTATCAATAATTTTGTATTTTGATCGTTTATGTTTATTTTGAAATGTTTTTGACCGTGGATTCTATGTAATCGATCTATACCCAACATTTGTAAACAAATCTGTGCGAACGTATTTAAATGTTAAAATTAAGTCGGGCGTGAATGGCTATATAGTTTTGTAAAGTTGTATTAAGGGAGGGTAATCTTAGGTTATTCATTTTGTAGTGGAATTGGTTCAATGGATTGGATATATTTGTGTAATTAGTAGATGTAGTATGAGGTCCGCTACGGGCAGGATTAAAGATATACGCCACACACCCTCTGTTAGCCTATGGATGGGTTTGTAAGTTGGCAGAAGACCGCAATCCATTCCTATGGAGTTTTTTGTTTATTGTTCTACTTGCCAACAGATGTCACGTTCCTGTTGGTAGAGAGTCAATGTCTTCTCTATTTCTACTTATTGTTCAGATGTACATTCCTGACAATATAGTATTTTGTGTTGTCGTATCATGCTACATTGAATACATGAATGTATCAGATGGATTGGCGCGAATTTGGTTGCAAAATTTGTTGCCTAAAGTTAAATCAGGGAAGAATATTTTCTTTTCAAATGCAGATCTATGTAGTCTATTCATACTTGACTATCTAAATAATAATTAATCTCATTGAAACTTAGTTAAATGTAAAATTAAAAGTTAATATAAAAATCTAAAATGTTAAACTTATTCCTCAAAATGTAAATATTATTTTATATGTGCGTAAATAAATATTTTTATATGTTAATTTCTGGCAGTGGCTTTTACTCTTTGATATTTAAGATATAAATTAAGATATAGATTTTTATCTCTGCGTCTCCACTGAGCTAGTGACATGGGCTAAAGATCGGAATATTTAAATAAAGTGGAATCTTAACAGCACATATCTGCCTACTTTGTAAATTTTTCTAGGTTCAAATGCCTAGATGACGCCCTTGTAGTGCAGATATTGTTTTTGCGGTTAGATTCTCTTTCATTCCGATTGGTACAATATATATATATATATACTCATCCATCTTTCTAGAGATCCAACAGATATTGACAGCCAAAAAATGATTAGCAATTCACAATCATGAGATAGATAAAAGAATCCAATCACCGCACTTGTTGCACAAAATGCTCCATGAACACTCAGATGATCACTCCAATTCAATCACTCTAAACTACTATAACCCATAATAGTTTATTGCAAACAGTGTTGCATTGCCCTGCTTACTTCCAAGTCTTAGGGGCTTTAATTCATAAAATACTGCCTTGCTTATGTTTAAAGTCTTAGAGGCAACAATTATATATCAGTAAAACAAAATACTGCCTTGCTCTCTCTGGAGTATTAGAGGCGAAATATTATGTATCAGAAAAAACTATGCCTTGCTCTCTCTGGAGTCTTAGAGGCGAAATCATGGCAGGCCTACTGTTAACTGCTTCATGATAAATAATAACTGATATTATAACCTGGGTTGGAGCAGTGAATAAGATAAATCAATCACCAGTGGCATGAACACATCACATCCTCAAGGCAATGACAAAAATTCTCCATCCATCATCAAAATTGTAACACAACCAACCAAACTCCAACAATCAAATATCCAATCCAACCTCCAAAATCATAGATTTTCTATTACACAAACTTTTCAAATATGAACAAAATTATTATTCTACAATTCAAGGCTATTAATATTTTTATGCTTATCTAGCAGCAACTCTATATTTCACTGATAAGAAAAATATTTAAAAAAACAGTGCTATTCACTTTAACACTTATTATAAGTTGTTATATCTTTATATTTTAAAAATTGAAATTAATCTGTTAAATGGCTGTATATATTTATCATAATCAAAAATGCAATAAGAGTAATCATCATCATCTAAACATCAGGTCAAAATATTTGTATCTAATAATATTTTTTTCTTTTTTTAAACTATATATCTGTCATCATTATATACTACACATCTGTCAGGTATGTGGTGTATTTCAAGCCCTTATTTGGCTTATTTTGAGCCCTAGTTGGTGCGCCATTTGTAACGTAAAGATTACATTTGTATCAGAAATAATAATAAATTGATAAAAAAATGATCCATTATTAACATAGATGTTTATCTAATCTGTTATTTGTCAGAGTAAGTAAACATTGTCACAGTATAGATAAATCGATGAGTGATGAAATGATAGTTGCCATAATTCAAAAACCAAACACTAAACAGGATAATGATATGCTGCAGCGGTTCATCATTTGTAACAAAGTAAACTAAATGAGAAATGAATTCACTGTGTTAGCCAAAATACAATTTATAATTAAATAAGGATGATGCTAACATATAAATAAGAATATATGCATATCATGCTCTATCTGGGTGTCTGTTTATAATTAATTAAATATAACATTATAGCCCAATTGCAACAATCCTAAACATTAATTCTGTGACATTAGTAATAAAATAAATAAGTTATCTCATTTCTCCATATAAAATAACAATAATGACAATTAAAACTATCATCATTAAAGATTTAATAATATCTAGATATTGGGGAAGTCATTTGAACAATAAAACATACTGGCCATTGTCATCAAATAAAAGAATATTAAATATAGCAACTGAATAAAATTACCCACTTTGAGATTCCTGAAGTGCATTATGCTTATCTCCCATACTAGGTTCTTTTAACAAAGTATCCTTCCTATTCTTCTTTCCATCCATATAAGACCATTCATGGTCACATGCACACACTGGTGCTATTCATGACAACTTATAAAATATATATTATATAAAGTTAATATTGTGAAGTTGGAAAGGGATTATATCACTCTTTATTCAGTTTAGCTAAGTATATGTATTTTCCCATGAATGCCACTAGATTGTTTTAAATCTAGATAAATATCTGTTTAGAGTGTACTTAGTTCAAACTCATTCGGTACATTTTTATCACACATGACTTGGATGACTAATGAAAAAATGACATTCTTACATTTTATCTATATCAATAAAATTACAAGATCCCAATATTACCAAAATTTATATTATAGATCAAAGACTTTTATAGACATTGCCAGCTCATTTTATGTATATTGATGAATAGACAAGTATAATCCAATTAATGGCTTCTAAACAAGCATCGTGAAAACCATTATTGATATTGATGGCCATTTAACTAGATTATTTATCACAATATAAAGGTAATAATGATGATGATAATAATGATGACAATAATATCATAATAATAATGATAATTATAGTGATGATGATACTAGCCATAGCTTATTAATAAACTCACAACAATAAATTAATCTTTATAAACTCATATGCATTTATTAAAAATTATCCTATTTCAAACTGAGATTTAAATATTACATTTACTAGCATTTATATAAGTTAATAGTTATTTACTAAAATAAATTTATAGTTAAAACCAGGATTTAATAATACTAGTGATGATTAATGATCATCATGAATCTCTATGCATGATATTCATCTTTCTATAAATCCCTATTTACTACATATATTAATTATGCTAATCATTAGATTTAATGATTATAATTTATTAATGATGATGATGGCAATCATAACTTTTGTATAGTCTTATTTGAAACATTTTAATCAATAATATGATATTCATCTTTGGTGAGGATGATCATAATTCATGGACACAACCCAATTTTAGCTTTTCTACTATTGAACTATAATTATTAAAATTTGGTTATTATCAAGCCTAATCCTTAAATATTTAAAGATAAATCAACATTCTAGTTTACTTAACATTTTGCGAGCGCTTAATATTTGCAAGTGATTGATCAATATTTAGAATGCTGATGATACTTAATATCTGCAAACAATGATGATGATGATCATTTAAAACCATAGAATTAAGACAAGAAAACATAATATTTTTAATAAGAACTCGGAAATCAATTAAGATATATAATTATATTTGATTAATACTATTATTCTTTCTTTCTTTAAAATCAAATATAAATAGATAAATGGCTTATTATTACATTAATTTAATACAAAACTAATACAAAAAATTTATATAAGCACAACCAAATAAACTCAATATATAAGTTTGCCATTTTGGATATTTTAAAATAAGCTGGCTTAAAATGACATTTAAAAAATATATATATTTCATGAAATGCTTACTTAAGACTTTCCTAACTTATTATATTATAAAAATAAATTTCATATATAACTTGTGTGTTTTATTTCACTTCCATTCAAATGTGATTCCTGCTTTATAATTTACTATATTTAAACTAACTAGGTATAACATATTTTTTGACATGTTTGTATAAGCAATTACACATGCACACACATTCAGTAATGTTAACATATATGTTTAAAATGTATACCCCTACATTAGAGATTAATACATAAATTACTTATATATAAAAAATATTCGTGCAACCTTTTAGCAAAAGAAAATAAAATACATTATATCAATTTTAATATGCAACAAGATAAAATAAAAAAAAACATTATAAATGCATATATTTATAGGTTGCTCATTATCATAACAACTGAAGAACAATTAAAAAAAACATTTGAATATTACAATAATAAAAAAATAATGAACATTTAAGTTTAAAGATTTAAACTGTATTTGTGTTATGTTATGTGATATTGAGAATAACTATAGATAAACAAGCCCTTAATGTTTCTGTATCAAAAGAAAAAAAATAATGCTTTGAACAATAAATTAAGGTTTACTTTTAATAAGCAATAATAAAAGATCTCTTAACGAAAGTTCATAGTTACCCGATCACTTTCACTTCTTATAAATGTCCTGAGTTTGAATTTTAAGAATGCTTGTCTTTGCTCCATAAAAAAAGAAAGTTCTTGCAGATAATTTAAGATAAACACGAATCAATTGACTTGCTTGTTTCTTTAATTCTAAAATTATTTATTGTTGATTGGCTTCCGTCTACCATTTTAAAAGGGCTATTATAAATACTTTTTAATAAGTATGTACTGGTGGATTTTCTCCTCTCTCCCCTTTTAAAAAAAATAATTGCTGTAGACACTTTAGATGACTGAGGTAAACTTTAACAAAAATTTGATTCATGGCTTCAAACTGGGCTATATATGGATTTTATACATTTTCTTTTCCTCTTCCTTCCCCTTCTCCATTCATCCAAAGGTAATGAGCCTTTAATAGACCAGGAGCCAGAAAAGAAGCATTTCATATAGCTTGTGTGGTTGGCTTCAAACTCTTTCATTTTATTGGTTATTATTTGATTGGTATATGAGACCACAGCAGATTAGTGATTTTAACTCATTCTGTATTAATCAGGAAGCAGACAAAAAATGGTTTAGCAATGCAGAGTCATGTTATTATACTCAGAAAAATTTTTAATCTCATTTCATAGAATTGTCAATAACTTCTTATAAATTCAAATTTGTTCCATTTCCCTTCTTATTCCAATATTAATATTGCTGGGAATTACTTGTATATCTGCACATCTTCATCTATTTTGACTTTCTACAAGAGTCTTTTCCTTCTTTTCCCTTGTTCAATTTTTAGAGAGTGAAAAAAAAATCAAATCGCCCACTTTCCCTTTTTCCTTTTTTCGACATTAATAATGAAGAAAAAATTGAGTGAGAGTTACATCTCTGTTTAATAATACTGAGTTACACCTCTCTTTAATAATAATGTCTGAGTGATTGTCTGTCTCTCTAAAATAATAGTACTGAGTGTTCCTTAAACATTTATGTTTAATAATAAGGTAAAAACTGAATCATTACATCTCTGATTAATGATACTGACTGAGTGATCTTCATAATATTAATGAGTGACTTTATTTTAAAACTACATTTTGTTAAATCACTCTTTCAAACAAAAATTGAACTGCCTCCAATAAAATTGAAAAAAAAAACTGACCACTAAATACTGTTTCAACTCATTTTTATTGTCATTCTTGGTCAAAGAAAATGACCACCTGCATATCTTATCTTGAGATAAAATAAAAAAAATCAGAGTTTGACAAGTTGATGTTCTATCGCGATTTTACAAGAAAATTAATAATCATGCATTATTACATCAAAGCACACCCATTATAAAAACAATCTTAGACACAGATAACACAAACAATACAGCTGACAATCTATAGTCATTACAAATAGGTGTAAAAGCGTATTTGTGTTTATACAGACATTCTTATTCTTTGACACTCTTTTGCACGTGTACATTTTCAAATCCCAATCTCTTATCTAGATCACTTTATTTGACACTTTCTTTCTGATCTGCTTTATTTTAACCAAAAATAAAACTAAATAACTGAATATATTAATTATTTAATAAGAAAATAAGATATTAAAATAACATTTCTAGCAACATTATATTCATTCACCACCTATCAATTTATCAAATATATATTACACATATAATATATGTACACATAAATATATATATATATAATTTTTTTCTCAATTAAATAATATATATGTGTGGGACATGAGAACATACATATATTTACAATATATATATATATATATATATATATATATATATATATATATATATATATATATATATATATATATATATATATATATATATATATATGCGTGTGTGTGTATTCTAACAAAATTAAAATTATCAAGTAGTGGGTGAGAGCCATTGGTAATCTCATATAATAATTCAAAATAAATCCAACAGTATTTTACCCCCATTTTATCTCTAGTTTTCTCCTATTAAGTGAATTTTAAGTGAATACTATGTGAATATGATTTATCAGGGCACTACTATGTTACCTAAACCTAGACAAAATTATATTCTATATCTACTTACAAATGAAATGGGTTTTCAATCTCTTTTGGTACCTTATTTATAACTGGATGTAGGATTTTTTTGATTTTAGAAATATACCACATTTGCACTAACATTAACAAAAAACAAAACCTATTTATGCTTTAGTTGTGCATATAAAATTTATCAGAAACATTACTACTTATATTTTAATACCATAAATGCATTTCAACATTTTCATAAGTCTTATTGCTCATATCAAGTACTATAGATTTATGGTGGCAAGTCACTCATTATTGAATGATGAATATGATTGGAATGGTGATTATTATCTTATAATGACTCACAAATGATAACCAAATACAGTGAAAATCATTATTTATCTATGGCCATTAAACATATTTACCTAAATCATTAATTTAAAACATGATGATGGCAATGACACTTCCAGCCACAGCATTAGAATTAAAGCCTAACCCAAAATTTAAGTTTTATAACTGTATAATTATTTGCTTAATTTTATTATATTTAAAATAGAACTTAACCAATAAGTTTCAGTGATAACGACTGATCATAATTAGTAAAACAACAAATACTCTTAATAAAAATATATGCCATTTTAATAAAACAAATTAACGTTTTTTACTGGACTACTAAAATACACATACTGTATATATATATATATATATATGAAAATTTATATGAATAACAATTATGAGTGGTTTACATTTAAGTATCCCCTTTCCCTATAATAACAGTATCCAATGTTTATATTAAAGTAGAATGTTTATGCATCAATGTAGTTAATAAATAACTAAAAGTTTCTATCCACAAGAAAAAAAATATTTCATTAAAAATAAACACTCTTTCCACACACATACTTTTATAATCTTATAAATTTAAACTTAACATATAAAGTAAAATGGTTAATTAAAAAAGGTTAGTTATATTCTAGAGAAATAAAAGCATTTACAGAAACAATGTTTAAATTACTTATCTCCCCTCTAAGCTATTAAGATCACTAATTATTATTTTAACAAGTGTGGCTAGCATTTTTTCCCACTCAACATCCAAGATACCTGGATCAAATATAATTCAATTACAACATATGTGTATGTGTGTATCCCTATAGTGAATAAAATATTATTATTAAACAAAAACACCTTTTAATATATAAACATTTTGCATAATTTTGAATTGACCCACAATAATACATTTCACAAAATAAAATACATAAGAACTGGATATGTATAACAATTTTAGAATACATAAAACTATCAATACTATACTAGCTATTACTATTGAAACTATGCTTTTTTATTTGATTTTTGTTATAAAATTTAGAGATAATAAAAGATAAAGAATTTGTTATTAAAAATTTTGTTAATAGTTTCTGATATACAAAAAGGAAAATATATAATTAAAATTCATATTACCAGTTTTTTTATTTTACTTCCTTCTGGCATCATTTCCAAGAGTTCAAATTCAGCTTGTTGAATGTATATAAATTTTGCAGCAACCATATACCCCAATCTATAACATGTGTATATTACCAATGTCATTGGTTTACTGGAACACTCCTATTCTTTTTCTTGGCTTGAGGCTTGTAATTCTTTTACTGTGATTATAATGGTGAAGATACTTGCTTCCATAGGACCATTTGGCACTGGAATTGTTTCTTTCTTCATTTTCAGCATACTTATATCAATATACTAAAGATATATGTTGTTTTCATATTTTTATAATTTTTATGAGGTTTAAACTCAGTCACTGACATAACTGAACTAGCATGGATTAACACTTTGCAGTAGTTTACTTATTTTCATTTTTGATTTAAAATATAGGTGAACAATCAGTGTCTTCTATCTTACTTTTTGTCAGTCACAAGATACATTCAGGTAATACATATATGTGTACTTAGCCTGTCATTATGCTATATGCATCCTTCCAAAAAACTATATATAATAATGACAGTAATTCAGTGTTTCTTTTTCCACATTTTAACTTGTTCTTTTCATAGTTTTGAAATTTTAATATATATTTTTCTAAGTGATTTTCAGCCCCTTTATATCACCGAGTCTTTCTACAGACCCACGAGATAAAAACCTGATCTCTATTAGTTAAATCATGATTAAAACTGATTACCTGCTTCCAATTTACTGGTGATAAGAAATCTAAACAAAGAGATAAAACACCTATTTTTTATTATTTAACCAGTCTAATTTAAAACTGATCATATGTTTTAAAACACTGTTGGAAAAAAAATCCAGGCTAATAACTTTGTTGGTAATTAACTAGTCTGGAAGGAATCCCTTACTTTCATGTTTTTATGCCTTGGTTACCAACATTGTTTTATAAAGTTTAATCACTGTTGTCTATGATTTTAAAAACTTTCAGGTGTACTGCTAATTGAAACACTAGCCTGTGAGTTTAATTAACACAATATGATTCTTTACCCAATTTTCTTTTTCAAAAAAAAAAAATTAACACAATTTTTCTTTTACTATATGTATAACTGTAAATTTATTTATGTAAAATACAAGCACACACACAGATATGCAGAAAACTTGCCTATCAAAATAATCTGAATGCTATTTACAAACTATAATTTAATATTCAAAATTAAATTATTAAAATATTAGACTTAAATTATTGTTATAAAAATATAGAGCAGAATTTAACATGTATAGATCAATTTTGAAGAAAGTTACTATTCAAAATATGAAAATGATTAACTAAATAGTTTTTGTCCATATACAATTGTTCATATGTGTTATAATCTTAACTTAAAAAAACTATTACAAAATTCAAGGTATAGACTATTCTTTTTGGGTTTTATCAATACAAACAGACAAGGATCATAAATAGTCTTCTCTTCTGTTGTAGGCTTTTGGAACTTGATACTTATGGTTTCAACTGGAGTGCCCTAGTTTTTTTACTATATAAGAAAATGTGAACATTTGCTTCCTGCCTATTGATTAATATTTGTTTGTTTTTATATATTAATATAGCTACCTTGATGTTTCTTTTATTAATAATTCTTTCAGTTTGAAATATTTTTATGTAAATATAATTGTAATCAAACCATATATGTATGATTTATTTTGGTCATAAAAACTAGGGCTGATAAATTATCATTATCTGTAGAATTTGGTTTCATATTTTGAATTTATTTTAATAACAACAATTGTTCATTTTGTCCTTTTCTCTGATGTGCATCTCAATTCACCTATAACTCCACTATCACTCCTACACATCCATTTATAAATGATACATTTTTATTTGTAAATAAGGTTTTATCTTTACAGTTGTTTATTAATTTATTTAATGTATGTGGTGCATAAAATGATATCTTATCTATACCTTTATAAATTATCCTTACAAAACCTGCCCATTGATATGAAATATATGGTATTGATATCCAAATTTTATTTTCATAATAATTAACATCATTATTAATCTTATTTTTATTTTTGTATTTATATTTCTAATTAAAATTTTTAATAGTATAATAAATATGATCATAATTATACCCAATACTTAACAATTCATTAGAATATATTTCAATATTTTTGCCTTTAAGTGATGAATATTTACAAAGATTATCATTTCTATACAATAAAGATTTAAAACTTCCATTTTATGCAACCTTGCTGCTCCTGATTTATAAGGAATGTAGACTCTTTTTATTATTGCTTTAATAATCATATAGTAATCCAGTTTATTTTTGTTTCTAGTTATCTGAAAATTGAACACACATTAAATTTTCATCAGTCTTAATCAATTTGAAGCCTTTTATAATATTTAATTCATCAAACAAATCTTTAATAGTATTTGGCTTTCCACCTACAAAAACATTATCAATGTATTGATTGTATTTTATCAATTAATTGACTAATTGAGAAAATACTACAGGAAATTTTTGGTTTTGGAAAATGTACAATACAATCATCATTTGATGTCATTAATAAAATTAATGATGTTGCTATTGATGTTTGTGATGTAATTTGTACCATTGATGTTAATTAAATCTATGGATCAATGCATAAAATGTTTTTATTGAAATAATTACTAATGCATTACACTTAAAAAATGTTAATGTTAAAATAATAAAATTTATTGTTGAAAGATTAAGCTTTAATGATAAAAATATTTATTCAGTTTTTAAGCATGATTTTTATAAAATGGGTAATGGCTAGCGAATGGGTTTTTTTACAATTGCTCCAATATGTCATTTTGTAATCTCTGCATATGGAGAAAATGTTTTGAAAAAAAATGTTATAAAAAAATATTACTTTATACTATCAATATGTTGATGATAAAGATTTGTTTGATGAATTACATAATATAAAATGTATTTAATGGATTAAATCAGGTGAAAATTTAATGTGTTCAATGTCGAGATTTTAAGATAACTAAAAAGAGAGATAAACTGGATTACAATATGACTATTAAACAAAGAGTAAGATGAGTCTACATTCTATATAAATCAAGAGTACCAATGGCACATAAAATGTTAGTTTTGAAGTTCTTCTTGTTTAGAAATGATATTTGTAAATATGCATTGGGTAAATGCAAATACATTGAAATGTATTCTAATGAATTGTTCATGTTAGATATGATTATGATCATACTTATTATACTATTAAAAGTTTTTATTTGAAATATAAATAAAAAAATAAAAAAAAGATTATTATGATGTTAATTCTTGTGATCATAAAATTAGATATCAATACTACATATTTTGCATCAACAAGTATGCATCATAAAAAAATATAAATGTATAATGTGACATTGCATTTTATGCACAACCTACATTAAATAAATTAACAAATAACTGTAAAAATAAAACCTTATTTGCACATAAAAACTGTATCATTTATAAATGGATATGTACATGTAATAGCAGATATATAGGTGAGTTTAGATGCCCATTGGACAAAAAAACAAAAAAGAATTGTTATTATTAAAAAGAGTCAAAATATGAAACAAAATTCTAAAGATAATGATAACTTATCAGCTTCTGTTTTATAACTATAGTAAATCATGTATATCTGGTTTTGATTTCAATTACAATAATGTAAAAAAGTGCAAACTGAAAGAAATAATATAAAAGAAAAATAAAGAAAGCTACATTAATATATAAATACAAGCAAGACTTTATCAAAAGGGCAGGCAACAAACATTAAGATCATGAAATTATGGAAAATTTGACCTTTCAAAGTATTAGTTGACAATGTCTCTGAGGATAGTTGGAAGTGCTCCAAAGTGACATTAATAATTTTTTGTTCTTTTTAACCAATTTTACTTACTTTATTTCTAATATTTATTTATATGTTTACACGCACACACACACACACACACACACATATATATATATATATATATATATATATATATATATATTGTAATGGTATATAAATATGCCATTACATTAATTTAAAATAAAATCTTAAAGTTCGCAAATAAAAATAAAATTTATTAAAAAAAAAAACTAAACGCTAAAATTAAAATGTTTTGCTAAATGTATATATTCACACAGATTCAAAACTTTAACAATATTTTTTAAAAAAAAAAAACAAATTAATAAGTATTTGAACATACTTTTTTATAAAAAAAAAAGTACAAGATTTAAAGATAAAATATTTTTGTAGATGGAAATGATTGTTTATTAATTATCCAAAAGCTGTGTAATTAAAAAGTGAGATCAAAAATAGATAAAGGAATAAAGAGATTTTAGCTTGACCAATGGAAGCAAATAAAGGCCCAGACCATAACAAAAAATGGAACAGTGATGTTTTTGTTCATGGGATCCATAGGAGGACTATAAAAATAAAAATATTGAGTTCCAGTCAGTTCCAACTTGATTTGGTGAGATGAATGAGGGGATACACATATCGTTCTCTCTCACTTATTTTAAAAAGGAAAAGACTGATTCCGGAATAAAACAGCTAAGGATACCTCCAGAATATCAGAACGGTCTTCCATGAAAGTCTTTGGGGTTTTGTCAATAGGAACCTGGATTCTTCTATCATAAGCTATATGAACTTTACAATTTTTAAAATCACAAAAAAAAGAATAATTAAGAACTTTCATCAGGATTTGACAAATTTAATAAACAAACCAACTTAAATTTTATAGTGGACTCATCTGATTTTTGTAAGTTTCAAATCAATTAATAATGTTTACTTTTATATATTTTGCATTTGATAAAAATCATTTCCATTTATTATTTTATTTGTATTAATATTTATTGTTTAAATTTTAAATGAGGAAATTTAAGTTGGGTATAGACGTTGCATAGATTCGTTAGTGGTTAATTATGTTGCTGTTTCATATTCGATTGGAATATATAAGTCATCAATGTCACTGCAGCATCTTATGATGAATGCTATTGGGTTTTTTTGTATTCCCTATGTAATTGACGTTATCGATGATTTTGTATTTTGATCGTTTGTGTTTATTTTGAAATGTTTTTAACCATGGAATCTGTGCAGCCGATCTATACTCGACATTATAAAACAAATTGTATAAATTATCTGTACGAACGTATCTAAATGTTAAATTTAAGTCAGGCATGAATGGCTATATAGATTTGTAAGTTATATATATAGTTTAAGGGAGGGTAATCTTAGGTAATTCGTTTCATAGTTGAATTAGCTCAATGGCTTGGATATATTTGTATAATTAGTACATGTAGTATGAGATCTGATATGGGCAGAATTGCATATAAATGCCACACACCTTCTGTTTGCCTATGGATGGGTAAGTCAACAAAGGACTGCAGTCCAATCCTATGGAGTTTTTTGTTTACTGTTCTACTCACCAACAGATGTAGCATTCCTTTTGGTGGAGAGACAATGTCTTCTCTAACTCTACTTACTGTTCCGATGTACATTCCTGACAGTATAGTATTTTGTGGTGTTGTATTTTCATGCTACATTGAATACATAAATTTATTAGATGGATTGGCGCCGGTTTAACTGCGAACTTTTGGTCTAAGGTTAAAAAAGGGAAAGAATATTTTCTTTTCAAATGCAGATCTATGTAGTCTATTCATGCTCGACTCACTAAATAAATATTAAACTCATTATTGCAATCTATTTAACTGTAAAATTAAGAGTTAATCTTAACATCTAAAATAATGTTATTCCTCAAAATTTTAAAATGATTCAAATTTTATATGTGCGTAAATAAATATATTTATGTGTTATTTTCTGGCAGTGGCTTTTATTTTTTTATATTTAAGATATAAAGTTATATTTTATTATCTCTGCTACTTCCTGAGCTACAGACTTGGGCTAACGATCTGAATATTTAAATAAAGTGGAATCTTAACTGTGCATATCTGCCTACTTTATAAATTTTTCTAGGCTCAAATGCTTAGATGGCGCCCATGTAGTGCAGATATCATAGTTGCTATTAGATTCGATCTCCACTTCTGTTTCGATCATTACAATATATATATATATATATATATCATTAAAACCAGCTATTACTTAGATAATCCCAATATCAAAACAATCAACAATTTCAAATTTTTGTCAAGGCAACAAAACTTTTTTTCCTATACAGGTAAAATCTCACCTTTATTTATGATCCAATATATTTATGTAGACACTAAAGATTGCAACTTGATACTGATATTCAATTACTGATACAAAAAATGGGTTTATAAGTAATCATTAAAAAAGTCGACACCATGACAACACCAATATCAACAATATGAGCAATCACAAATGGTTGTCAAAGCAATTGTTCAATATATTTACATAGACATGGTAGATGGAAACTTGACCTCATAAATTTTAATTATTAAAACAGAAGTTTAAATACACAACTCTTTCAGTTTTGCTTTTTCCTGGAACCCATCAGTATAAGTTTACCATAGCTACTGAGTTTATACAGTATCAATTAATCTCAAATCCAGGAGCATTAATTCTTTCTGTCAACCATTTTATTATGAGAAAAAAAAAAAAACTTTTTTTTTGTAAGATAAAATTTCAATTTTTTATGATTTTTTTTAAATGCAATTTTTAATTACTTTTTGATCATTTTCTTAGATTTAGTCACATAGACATTTTTTGACTGAAATGAATTCATTCATTGCTTATTTCAGTCAAAGTTTTTCGAAGGAAATACAGTCTAAATTTTCCTTTGAACTGTGAGTACTGCCTTTTTTATTTTTATTTTTTTTAAATTATACATTTTATACATTTAATTTTATAGAATACACTTTTAGGCACTGATAGAATTTATAAAGTCAGGCTAATTTTAAATCACTGTTATATAGATTCTTTGAACATGTACTTTTCATTGATCTTCCTCACTCCATCCACTCTATCTCATATAACTGATACACATGTCCACACACAAATGTAAAAAAGGAGAAATGACTCCCAAAACACATATTTTATGCTGAACCAGTACTCAATATTTTGTCAAGATCATCATCTTCCATACATATATTCAGTGATCATATAAATTTGTTAATTTTGATATTTATTGATTTTCTTTGTTATTATTCATTTCATTTTACATAAATTTTTATTTGTTTGATATTTATTTTTTGAATATACTTTTTACTTGAAAAGAATATATATTACCCCCCCCCCATAATAATAAATTAATTATATTATTCATATATTACAATTTTACTAAAGATCTATTTGCATAATATATCTTACATTGTTTGATATTTATTTTTTTCAATATACTTTTTCACTTGAAATGAAGATATTTTGTGTCACCCCCTTATTATTTTATAATATAATAATAATAATAAAACTATAAATAGACAAAATAAGAATCATAGATCACATAACCCTATCTATTAAGCTTGTAAGTTATAAACAATGAGGTTTGCCAATTCCTCAACAAGCTTTATGATAAATGCTTAGCCGGAGCCAGCATTTAAAATATCTCTGTCAGGAATCCCCTCCACCCTCAGAGGAGTGCCAAAGCATGAAAAACTGGTCAGGAGTTTAGGAAGGTTCCTGAAAGAGATATTTTAAATGCTGACTCCAGCTAAGCATTTATCATAAAGCTTGTTGAGGAATTGGCAATCCTCATTGTTTATAATGTAACTATATTTTTCATATATTAAAATTTACTAAAGTTGTCTTTGCATCAAATCTCATGCACTGTTCTTAGTGTCATTTTTTTTGCCCTTACTAAACCAAATGTATTTCTAACCAATACCCTGAACTGAAAAGAAGGACAAGATCTAGGTCTGAAAATAAAACAGACAGGCATGAATTCATCGACATTCTTATTTCTGTTATGAAAAATTATCTCAGGTAGGTGATGTTATATATCTGTTTTCAGCTTTTAGTGTCACATGTGATAATGCTATTTATTGAAAATGTCTTTTTAATATTTAACTTTCAAAATTTAGAATATGTAAACTAATGTCAAGATAAACATTTTTACAAGTATTAGAAATCTGTTTTTTCTAAGTTTTTTGTTTAAAGTAATGACTGTTTTATCAGATTTATTATATTCTTTCATATTTGCTCTTTCTAACGATATATTGTGCTCAAATATAACATACACTAACAACTATAAAAGTCATAATTTTTTTTAAAATTCAAGATGGCGACTTCAGTAGTTAAGCATGTAAATATGCCCTGTTCTGAATGCAGACTAATAAATAGTCAATTATATTATTATATATTTTAATTATGATTTTCACTTTGCTCTCAAAATATTACTTAAATATTAAGTGGAATAATGGCAAAGCTTAAATAGTTTTATAAGTAACTATTAAAATCAGCCAACACTTAGACAGTCCTGATATCAGAAACCATCACCAAGTTCAAACTTAGGTTAAAAAAATCTTCTTTCTACATCAAATGTGGATCTTTACCACTGCAATTGAAACTATTAAACTTATTATTTCTTTCCATGTAATTTGATATATATATATATATATATATATATATATATATATATATATATATATATATATATATATATATATATGACAATAGATCATGTTCTACCAAAAACACCGTCAAGCATATGTTTGTTTACATAAACGTCAAAGCAAGCATTCACTATCTCTAACTTTAATTCCACTTTCATATCATGATTTCAAGCTATTTGCTATCATCAGTGAAGAACAGCAATAAGAACCTGATGATAGCAAGTAACTTAAAATCATGATCTGAAGGTGGAACTAAAGTTAGAGATAGTGAATGCTTGCTCTGGCGTTTATGTAAACAAACATACGCTTGACGGTGTTTTTGGTAGAATGTCATCTATTGTCATAAATACAAGCGTTAGCAAGTTTTAACTTGTTTTTCATATATATATAAACATATTTTGTGGTTTCATCTATGTTAAAAAACTTTTAATATTAATATAATTATATGCCAGACCAATCACACCACTCATCTAATATGTTTGGGAATCACGAAAACTAAACAATCTACTGGCATTTGATTTAGATTGCGCAGCTATATCAATGTTTATTTAAATGATGAACTAATCACAGGGCTCTGTTATATGAGTAATAAATCAATCCTAATATAATATGGCTTTTAAGTAATGATGACTATTATAAAACTGACAATTATTACAATAAAATAAAGGATAGACAATGATCAGGATCGGGTACATTTTTATCTCGCATCACTATCTACTTTTAAACAAGGTAAAATCTACATCCTGGCTTTGTACAGTGTTTGGATATATTGATTTTGTATTGTTTAAATAAATGGCATATACTATTAAACTGACAAGTAATACAATTTTACATAAGCTATAATCTTTTCTTGGCATTTTACAATGGTTATATCAATTAATTCAGTGGTATCGAGATAGTATGCATATACTACCAAATTGACAAATAATATAATCATATTATATTGAACATATGTGTGTGTGGAAATGGTCAATCGAACGTATATGATAAAATAATTCAGAGAGAATTTTACTTCAAGAAACATTTATTACCAGACACTTTTTTTTTACAAACACGCAATGTTGATTTAACAGTAATTTATGTTAATTAAAAACTTGACTAAATAACATTTAAATTACAAAAAATAACACTTAATATTTGGAGGCTCTTCCTCTTATCTGTTATCTCCATAATATTTATAACTTTATGTGTTAAATTATTTAGCAACACAAAATAACTTTATATTCAGATACCAATGTTTATATCATTTATTCCCACTCTGTGCTCTCAATGAACTAAGAAAACGATATCAAATAATCAATGTCATTTAAATTATGTCCATATACCTACAAATCTATACTTATTATATGAAATTAAGTAATAATTTTATTCAATTAGCCTTAAATAAAGTAAAATTTTGTAATACAATATTACATTCATACAGGGAGGATGAATTACCAGTAATAATAATAAATGAAATAATGATAATGTGGGTGATATGATTTGACAAGATGCTTAGAATTTACAATTCCAGTGATGGTTTCCTTCTATATCTCTAGGTTTATCATATCTCCGAATGTGTGTGCATTTATAAATTAACAATCACAATGCATTTTATTGATTATATTTTCCATCGGTTGAGTTGCGAAATGAATAAACATCAAAATGCGAATGGTGCAATGAGCTAATCTCTAAATTAAAAACCCAACTTCAAGTATATTACAGAAATCACTAAATATTTATCTGAATTAACTAACATATACTACATGATGATAAATACATGGAACGAAGAGGGAGAACAAAATAATATCAAATAAATATTTACATATGTGCATGTGGGAATTAACAATAACAGTAACTTCAATCATCAATTTAATTCATCAATAGAATAACTATAAACACTTCTAACACAAATGATGCAGAACTCAGCCGACTTATTCTCTATAAATAAGGCATCTATCTCTACCCTTTAAGAAACATATTTATCGCATCACATTTTATAAAATAGAAAAATATACTACCACCCATGGCTCAATACATGAATAAGTAAAATGAGTGTTACTCAATATGAATAGCATGATTATCCTCTTAGTCATCTCTCCAATTAAAAGGCATCTAACACATTTCATATAAAACAAATTCAGAACAGACAAATTCTTAAATTTTTACAATCTTTAGTCATAGCAACAGCCGCTACTGATAGGAAACAAATAAACATAATCATAACTCTTATAAAATTGCTTCTGATAGTGAACACCCACACAAATACATGATCATGTATGAATTATTTTCAAATTGACATCAGACAATGTTAGCATTAATTAAATTATAAATGAGTGTAATATCTTTGAAAATTATGAACATTGACTTTTAAATTAGCGTAAAAACTATCAAGTAAATCGAACCATTCAGCAATATATTTTCATGTATCCATCTGTTATTACTAACTAATGAATAATGGTAAATATTACTAACTAATGAATAATGGTAAAGCATTCAATTTGCACTAAGAATATGAGCATGGGAATATATAATATTTTACATATTACAACAAAAGAAAATATTACCAATCTGGTATAACTTATACCAAAATGTCTATGATGTTCTGTAGAAAATAGTCATCATAATAATAATAATAATAATAATAATAATAATAATAATAATAATAATAATAATAATAATAATAATAATAATAATAATAATAATAATAATAATAATAATAATAATAATAATAATAAACGAAATCAATATCAATTTAAACATAAAAGAACATAAATAAATACATCTATAGATCTATCATATATCAAACCTTCTGTCATTAAAATAAAAGTTCCTTTTTTTTTTACTTTTTTATATTTTTTTAGTTCATACTTGAAACTTTAAGAAAGATAAATGCATGCATAGCTCAAGATGATAAGATGAATAAACACACTTTAAAACACGCAAACATTATTCCTGCAGGTTAAACATGAATTTGAAAAAAAAAAAAAAAACAGCAATTACCTCCAATGTTTTTAGGATTTTCTAATGGACATTATAAGCAACTTTTGAACATATTTGAATCCATTTATTTTTCATAAACTCTGTTTTGTCTAAATTTTCCAACATTAAATAAATTTTTAATAATGATCATGTTATAGGTTATTTAATTATACAGTTTATATACGTTTCTGGTAAATAACTACCAAATATTATTGCCACACATTCTTTCATTCCTATATGGGTATGAATGGTAAAGTAATTTAATGTACATAACTATAATAATAATATAGATTACTAGAATGACTAATTTCTTTGTTTCAGCCTCTTTTTACACAGTAAAAGTAGGAAATTTATTAAATAAGAGTCATATTTACTGAGGCTATAACCTCGATAATATGCGTATAAAATACGACAATAGGGACCTCTACAGGTGTTTTAACCACAAGCTTACGCTATGGAAGAAACAGTTCAGCATAAATTTTTCAATTATTATCATTATTGTTACGTTAAGTAATTCCAGTGTCACACTGTTTTATATAAATACGTTACAATAAAATTGTATTAGCGATTTTTCTAAATATCTATATATTATGAATAAAGGAAGTTCAAATTGTTAGTTGATAAAATTTAAAAACTGGTGTACCGCTAAACATTTATGTTTCCACATCAAATGATATTATCCGTTGTCCTTCAGGATTATACATTGGTATTTATGCTTGAGTAGTATAAAAAAAAGTTTCTTTATTGAAAAGCAATAGTAGGGAATCCAATGAAAATATTAAGTTCAATTGTTTTATTATATTTCTTTTTTTAGAAATATCTTTCACCTTCTCTAAAACTATTTCTGAAGTCTTCTGTCTACTTAGCCCTGCCTCTCTCTCTTTTTTTAAGTATAATGAGATTAATAATATGCAAGAATTTATTGCTTGTAAAAATGTTAGGAATATAGTTTTGAAATAAAAAATATTAAGTTACAAATACTAATTAATAATAAATAAATAACCTTTACATTTTCAAATGAAAGATTTTATGCAATAAACAATTAATAAATAATAAGTAAAAAAATAATATTAACTAATAGTGTGTGTGTATCTGTCTTTCCATTACTCCAGATGTCTATTAATGATTGAGTTACTAACAATTTCTATGGAAAATAAATAATGTTATTACAAGATGAATATTTTGAGTCATAATTAGAAATATGAATGAGGTGTGAAATGTGAGATGATGTGAATGAACACACACACCCAAATATACAAGTCAGCTCTAAGAATGACAATAAACAAAAGGTTAGAAGATTAATAAATAAGCATTCATTATGGCCTTACAGACAAACAATACTCATGCCTACTGGCTTGGCTCTCGTACCAACAATTCCTGATATAATCCATTTTCCTCTCCCATTATAAAATATACATAAAATAAAATTTTAATGATCGGTACACCATAACTAACATCCCAAGAACTTTTCAACCAAATTATATATTAAGTTATGTCACAATTCATTTTTATATCAATTAGGTACCCCTGATAACTACTGACACAATGTGAACTTCCCGCATTCTTTCCTGGTACCAAACTGTAGGTCACTCTCTCTCTATATATATATATATATCAAAATACAGTAAAATTCACACAAATTATATTATTATTAGAAGCACTTTCGACTATACATCTTGTAGTCATTATCAAGTATATAACATTAAATAATCAAAACATGACAACCTTCACCATACCCATAGTTCCATTCAGATTTCACACATTTCTGTTATCTTAACATTTGATGAATGCCGATTTATTAACATTTGACGATTTCTTGAAATCAATATAGCCTTTTTATTTTACATGTATGGTGTCAATTTTTAATTTGAATCATTTTCAAATTTCTATAATCAAATTTAAATCCATATTGGCAAGATTTGTTATGATCAAATATAACAGATGATGAAGGTTTATACACATATATTCTGGATTGTTTCTTTTTTTGAATTCTATTTTATAAAAAACATATGCTCTTTATTCTTTTCTCTAATGTACACTTAGATTCACGAACATATTGCAAGCCATATCTACATATCAATTTATATAATACAATTTTGATTAAACTTTGAATTTTGAACTTTAGAGTTGTTATGTACTCTACTTATATTATTTGTTGAAAAAAAGCAATATGACACAAAACATTTTAAATTCTCTTATTAAACTTGACCTGTTCATCCAATATAAATGTCATTGAAATCCGTTTCATTTTCATACAATTTTAATTTTATTTTTATTATATTGTTGATTCCTTTTAAATTTTTTAATAATATTAGTAATAGCATTTTTATCATAAACAATTTTCAACAAATCATTAACAAATAAATGTAATTTTTTTGATTTTATCACTAGAATATTTGCACAATTTTTTATTTCGAAATAAGAATGATTTTAATCCAGACAAATTTTGACATATTGGTACATGTGATTTATAGGGAATAAATCTTCAAGTTTCATTTGGTTAAATTACATAAATAAATCCAAATTGTAATCATTATGTGTAACTTGAATATCCAAGAATTTTATGGAATTGTCAGATGACCAGGAAAGTTTATTAGGAGAATTTGTAATGATTTGTGTCATATTGCTTTGTTTTTTCAACAATATAATATAAATATCGTACTTAACAACTCTAAAATTCAAAGTTTAATAAAAGTTGTATTATATATAAATTGAGATGTGCATGTGGCTTACAATATGTCACTGAATCTAAGTGTACATTGGAGAAAAGGATAAAGAGCATATGCCTTTATATAATATAATTCAAAAAGAAAATCAATTAGGAATATATGTGGAAAAACATTCATCTTCTCTTATATGTGATCATAATAAATCTTGTCAATATGGATTTAGGTTTGATTATAGAAATGTGAATATTATTCAAATTGAACATTGCCACAATAAACATAAAATAAAACATGCTATGTTTCTTTCATAAAATCGTCAAATGTTAATGAATCAGCAATCATCAAATGTTAGGATAACAGAATTGTAAGAAATCTAAATTGAACTATGGTTTATGGTGCAGGGTTGTCTCATTTTGATTATTTAATGTTATATAGTTGATAAAAACTACAAGATGTATAGTCGAAAGTACTTCTAAAAATAATATAATTTATGTCCATTTTACTGTGTGTATATATATATATATATATATATATATATATATATATATATATATATATATATATATATATATATATATATATATATTGTGCCCTTTTGTATGGGTCTCCATAAATTGTTATATCAATTTGTTAAAAAAATTTAAATTTAAGATATATTATAGCTATATGATGTTGATTTTATTTATAATAATCTTTCAAAAGTTTAACTAAAGTAAACTATGAATATTTGATGTGTGAAATTGTGCTAATATTTGAGGGAGACATTTCAGTGAAAAAAATGATAATATTATATGATTGGGAAAACTGGCCATGATCAATACTGCATTAATAAGTTTTGTAAATAAATGTTTAAAGCTAAAAGTTTTAAAAAAAGACAAGTTAAAATTAAATGCATATATATTTATTGTTGATAAAGATTAATATTTAGTAAGTGAATATAAATATTTTGTTATTAAAAGTATATAATAGAAGATTAATATTTGATTTTATAATATCAAATTATTATTTTAAAGTTGTTATAGTATATTATTTGTTTTAAAAAATATTTATTTTATAAAATCGAATTGTTAGTTTATTTTTAGATAATTACAAGCGTTTATATCTGTGTTGTAAGTCAGGTAACAGATAGACATATGTACACATATGCTTGTAAGTTTTTTTTAGTAAAGTTATAAAACTGTTTTAAAATTCTATTATAAAATTTATAAATATTATATTGGCTATCACGAGATAAAAATAAAAATAATTAGTGTGAAATATTAAAACTGATTTTTAAAATACTGTTTGAAAAATATAATGAATAAAAATAGACTTAGTTTGTTTAGAAAAATAGTCTTATAAAAGTTAAAAGTGAAATAAAGTAAAACATATATTTTTAAAAAAAATGCTTAATTGATTTAAATAAATGATAAAATTAATTTAAGAATTAAATAATATAATAAATAATAAATATTAAATAAGTCATTATTTATTTTTAATTTCGTATTGTTGGTAAGATATGTAAATAGGCTAGCAAGGTGATTGTTTAATTTACCAATCAAGTGGGTAATTTATTCCGGTATAAAAACGGAGGTTCAATTGTTCAGGAGGGTGATTGTAATTTCTTTTAAGTGAAGTGTGCTATTAAATATAGCTAAGTAAAAAAAATTATAGACGCTCTCGTAATAGTTTCTTAATTTATAAGAGAGTAGTTTTAAATAATTTTATAAAAGTTTACCGTTTAATATGCAGTGCTAATTTATTTATAGTTCCCTATTGATCGTCTCTATCAAGGCTCAATTTTACTATCAAATAATCATGAAAATATTGTATAATGATAAAATGTGTTGGAAACCTTATATTAAAAATATAGTGAATGCTGGATTAACTAAGAGAATTACTAGTTGGATAAAAATAATATATTGGACATTATATGAATTTAAAAGTTGATTATAATTAATTTTTTATAAACAAATATTTTAAAGAAAGATAAATACTTCTTTATGAAGAAAGTATTTTTAAATTATATATTTTAATATATCTTTTGGTAAAGATATGGAAGTTAATAATAATTGCAGAAATACTTGCCTTATTAAGTCTTTGTTATTTAAAAGACTAGAGGTTGATAGATTTTTAAAAAAACTGATAATTCGGAAATTTAATTGATAAATAAATACCTATTAAAAACGTTATAATATTTAAATTCTATATGCTGGTTATATAGAAAATTTTAAAAAATGTTTTGCTGAATATTTAATGAAATGCGCACAGAAGTATACGAGGATATCCAAGTCAATTTTTATAAAAACTTAAATTAAACATTTAACTATTGATTAATCCTAGGAAGACAATAACTTTTAAATAAATCCGGATCCTATAAACTGTTTTAATTATTATTTTGTTTCTTTATGGTGGAACTTATTTTATCTTATTTTTTTTTAAAAAAAAAACGTTTTCCATTTATTTCATAAAAACTGTTTAAACACGTGATGTACCACAAAAAGGATGTGATGTTGGTAAAATGTTGTGCCTAGGAAAAAAAAAGAACAATTGTGGGTGGAAAGAAGACACCGTTGGATTTTATGTAACATATTTTGTTTTCTTAACTAACATAGATATTTAATTATTTATTGATCTATCAAAGATAAGAGAGGTACATTTTAAAAGTAATTACACATTAATATAACACTTAATTTCATAAATTTTATTTTTTTATATAATTTTACAACACGTAATATTTTAAGAATAATTGTTGAGTATAAATGTGATATTATTTTGTAAAACTATAATCCTGGAGGACATCGTTTGGCTGATTATAAATTGGAGTATCATTTATGGTAATAATTATATAATATTAATAATTTAATGTATTTTGCTTTGTTTTTCTTTAGATAAACCAAATATTATTTGATTGTTGAGTGAATGTATAAATATTTAAAGAATATACACGCATAATACTATCAATAATAGTTTTATTTTAATATGCATACTTTATTCTATAATATAAATTTATTACAACGTAATAAGAATTATCCAGAAATAATTATATGATTCTTTCGTGAATACACTTTTAATGTTTTCTGTTACAATATTAGGAATTTGATTTATTATATTAGTATGAGTCATTTATATTTATTTTCAAGTTAGTAAGAAGTAAAAAAAAAATATATCTATCTATATTTTTTTTTTTATTAGACAAGTTAAATTAATTTTATATAGAAAGTTATATTTTGTTTGAAGGGTTTATCAGATATAGATGATGAGATATAATAGAGTTTGGATAGTCTTTTTTTTTTAAAAAAATTGGTAAGCTAAATACTGAAGTTAAATAAGATTAGAATGATACATGAAGATAAGATTTATTAAGAGGGAATAGGAATAACAAGTAGAAAAGAATAGTAGTTTAAATGGAAAAGAATCATAGAATTTTATTTTAATATAATAACTTTATAAATTGGTAATTTATAAATAAAAATTTTGTCTTCACAAAATTGTTGAATAATTTTAAAATATTATTTTAAGAAAAGAACACATAATATTTTGGTAAGACATATATTATGAAATTACATTAGATTGAAGTAAATAATTATGTAATCAATAAAAATCACATAATATTACAAAGTTATATCAATCTATACATTAGTTGATATTTAGTTAATGCTAATAATACATGTAATACATAATAGTTACATTATAATAGAAATAGCTATAATACTTAAATGGAGTAGCATTTTTAATTGTTAAAGTTTGTTTATTTTACACGTGCTACATAAGTGATATTTTACATAACAGCCTTCTATTGTACTAAGTGATTATAAATGATATCTAATAAAATATAAGTTCATAAACTCAATTAAATGTTACTGATAAAACATTTAAGAAATGTATGGATTATTTATTTTGGATTATAGAAATAACAACAATGTAAGAATCTTGTATTATTATTATTTTTCTTATTTTATTTTCTTGATTTTACACTTATAATGTAAATAATGTATATAAGTTGTTTATTAAAGTTGATGTAAATAAATTTGTTTAAGTTGTTTTAAAAGTGTGTCGAATTCATTATTTTGCACCACAGCATTTGACAACAGATAATTTGAATAAAACATAATATTTGCACAATATGAATTAAATTATTATTATTTTAAAAAAAAGAAATACAGTATTTTCTTAATATAATTTATAAAATTCATTAACATTAACATATTATGTTATAATGGTCACAAAAATAATTATAATGCACAATATAAGAGTATAATATTATTTATTGCCACATATTAACTTATAAGATTTTATTATATTCTCAATTAAGATACTATATGAAGATGAAAGACATGTAGATGATTTTTTTTTTAATGATTAGTAGTATAATAAAATAGATATGGTTAACTTATACACTGGATATTGTTATTATTAGATATTTATTATTATTATTATATGTTAGGTGTAGTTAGGTTTGATATTAAATCCCTTATCATGCCTATCTGCAAAAAGTATTATTACTTTAAGATAATTAAAAGAACCTGAGATTATTTAGTTATATTTCTTTGATAAAAGATTGAGATTTATTTATTGATATTATTGAAGTTAGTTAATTTTATAAAAGACATAGGAGTGCTATAGATGTATTAGTGAAATAATAAAGAGGTAATAGTATTCTTATGCCATTGAGATAATATCTTAGAAGATATGGCCTCAATGTAAATTCAATTACCACTTGTAACTTCACTTCATAGTCTCATGATTTAATAAATACTTATTTAATTAGTGCATGATATTGAACCATATTAATTTTCTGTTAGTTGTACTAAATCTAATAAGTCATAGTATTTATAAAAATATATTAATAATAGTTATACATATTTTAGCCGAGCATAACGATTTGATTGAGCTAGTCATATTTTAAGTTATATTATATATTTCTGGAAGTGAGGGTACAATATATATATATATATATATATATATATGTATATATATATATATATATATATATATATATATATATATATATATATATATATATATATATATATTGAACCACCCACCTTGCCTTTAACACCTTAACAAATAATACGACTATGAAAATGACAACAACTAAAATATCAACTACTACTTTCTTTTACTTTGCCTTACAGAATTACTCAGTCTTTGAAGGTGTTTAGTTCTCATGTAAAGTGTAAACTACTATCAGTAGTAAACTACCAACAACACCAACACTCGACTACCAAGCAAACACTGACCAAATAAACACTTTATTTTTTTAAAGAAGAAAACCCTTTAGGCACCAGTTAATTACGGTGTAATTAATGTGTCCATCTGATCAGCCCAATTTGGTACCTGAGATCCCCACTAGCTCAAACATTTTCTAATCACTCTCTAAGAAAAAAAACTCATATGTCAAATACACTGCCCAAAGCTACTACTATTTTAAATACTATAATAATTAAAGAACCATCCTAGCCAACAACAAAAATATGTCCTCTATAATACTTCATTTTAAAGATAAATAATAAATAATATTGTAGTGAATGCAGAAAACATTTACGTCTTTAAACCAACAAATCCTTATTTTAAAATAATATTGTAATTTCCTTATCCTTTTAATTTTAAAGACAATTATTTATTATCAATGGTTAGATTTTTCCCTTCCCATTTTATTAAAATATATTATTATACTTACCTGCAAGTATTAAAAACCAACATAAATATTTAAAAAAAATAGTTTAAGTATTTCCTTTTATTTATAATAATCAATCATTTTATCTTACAATTAAAACACACACACTTTCTTTTTAAGTTAAAATAAACATTTTAGTATATCAATATAAAAAATAAAATATGCACAATACGTTAGTTTTAAACTCACACATACGTCGATGCAATGTCTTTAAATATTATTTGGTATAGAAACTGATATCATTCATTATTATTATTCCAAAATATTATCTCATGAAGTTTAAAGTTTTATTTTCAAAGGTTAATTCATAAAGTTTAAAGTTTATTTAAAACAGTTTATCTTTTATTTTTAAAAGGAAAAATCAGGAATGACAAAATATTAAAGTCAATAATTACCTAGCATTTTATAAGTTCAATATGACATACACAGACAATACAACCTCTTTAAAATCATTTACGTCCGGTTAACAACTCCTTGGATTCTGTGATACTGTATGACTTTTGTGGCTTGTTTAGCATGTACACACTCCACTACTTATTTAGTTTATTTGAACTTGGTTTCCCTCCAAACTAATTGCAGATATTGATGCATAAAAAGGCTTCAGTTGACTGCACACCACGATGATTTAACAATGCAACATGTTTGAAAATATAACAGTTCAAATAACTGTTATATTTGTTGCTTCAAGAATTATTTTTTAAAAAGTAAAGTGGCCAAACAATAAAATGTTGAGGTATCTACACTGTTTTAAACAATGGAAAATTTTATTGACAGCAGTGTCTCTTGTCTCGTGAAATTATCAGCTTTTGTGTCTATTTTCCTTTAAACTTCACACACACATGCACATTTTTAATTGTTTTATTATAGGATAAACCAAATTTTCTTTATTATTTTACTATAAATTAATCAAAATAATATTAAATCATTTTTCTTTTTTTAAATAAAAAAAATCTTATCATTTTTAAAAGTGTTTCTGTTTTTTTTTATTTACTAATAAATCCCACCCACCCCTGCTCTTTAGTTTTACATTTTATTCTTTCAATTTTGTTATTAAAATGTGAGATTTATAAAATTAATTAAATATCAATGAACTTTGGTACATTATATATATATATATATATATATATATATATATATATATATTTAATATAATATATATACTTAATATATATATATATATATATATATATATATATATTAAGTGTAAAAGTATAATACCCATTATAAAAAAAATAGTATATGTAATTTTCAAACAAACAATTTAACGGTAAAAATATTATATTTTAAGTTCTTTAGTAGTGCTTTCAATTATGTAGTAATCCTAGTATGCTTTAAAGGTGTAAATTTGAAATTCATTTAAATCAGACTGGTATTACTAGATAGTTGAAAACAATACTGAAGAATGTAAAATATAATATGTTTTACCATTAAATTGTTTGTATATATATATATATATATATATATATATATATACAAACAATTATATATATATATATATATATATCACAATGATGGCATTACAAAACTTTTGAAAGAAAAACTGTTAGAGCTCAAACAATAACGTGAGAGATGAGAAAGGAAAATTAACTTGAAGTAGTTCAGCATTCACAATATGAGGCTTATCAAAATATTTATTTCCCTCAGCTTTTTCAACTATTCATTTTAAATTAATATTAGATAAAATGAGAAGTTTCCACATAGCTTGAATATGTTGTGCCTTGTCAGATCTATTTAAACCACTAGGTCTCTTTAATATTTCAAATGACTCCCTCATGCTTTTCAAATCATATCTTTCCAAATTAGCAAGTATTTTTGCATTGTCAAAATTATGTTTGTGACCAAATTCTAAAAAACTGGAAGTAAAAACTGATGTTCTAATATTTTATTAAAAGCCTATGTTTTATAATTCTGACATTTATTCATGCAATTGACTGACCCACATAGCCTCTTGGTCAATGGAAATATGAAATTTCATAAACTCCTTGGTATTCCAAAAATATTCTGTCTTTAGTTTTATATAAAAAAATTCACTATTTTTATTTTCAGTAGAAAAGGTTGTCTTTATATTAAAACAAGATAGTCTTTTACTGATTTAATCAATAACCCCTTTAATATAAGGTAAAATTATTCTATTAAAAGAGGACTTTTCAATTTTATCCTCTTTTTTTTTTTTTAGTATTAATGTTATGTAAAGTCTTACATATGATATTTTTAATATCATCATTAGAAAATATAATATTTTTGTACATTCTACTTTTTGAGTAATATGTTCTTTATCAGATAAATTATAAGCTCTATTTAAAAGATTTTCTGCTACAGAAAAAAAAATTGTGCAAGATGATGATGAGATTTATATTTAAGATAACTGCTTTTATGGTTGTATTTTCTGCAAACTGATATTTCTTATGTTTCATCAAAGTGATTTGTTGCTTTCTACTTCCGTAGTAAATTTAATATTTGGATGCCAATTATTTATAAAAAACAAAAAAAGAATTTAAGCCATCAATGCCAAGAGACCATATGACAAATGTATAATCCTCATATCTAAGCCAAATAAAAGGTTTTTTTAGTAACTGCACATAATACTTGGTAGAAAAATTGAGTATTTATGTAAACCTAGACAAAATATTTGTAGAATACCAAAGAGTTTATAAAATTTCATGTTTGCAATGCTCAAGAAGCCTTGTGAGTCAGTCTAATAGACAAATAAATGTCAGAATTAAGGAGCATAGAAATTCTTTTAATCAAAAAATTAGCACATCAATTTTTACATGCCATTTTAAAGAATTGGCCACAAACGTGATTTTGACAATACAAAAATACTTGCTAACTTGGAAAGATATGATTTAAGAACTACAAGAGAGGCATTTAAAATATTAAAGAAACCTACTGGTTTAAATAGGGAAGATGAAGCACAATGTATTCGAGCTATGTGGAAACCTCTCAATTTATCTAATGTTAACTGAAAATTAATAGGTGAAAAAAACTAAGGAAAATAAACATTTTGATAAGCCTCATATTGTGAATGCTGAACTACTTCAAGTTGATTCACATTTTTCATTTTGCACCGATTGACATTATTATTTGATATCTAACCTTTTTTACTTTCAAAAGTTAACCTTGATAATGGCGGTTGCTAGTCCATCGAAATATCAGATTGTAATGCAAAATAATACAAGGTTTAGTCCTAAAAATAATAATTTATCTACATCATACAACCGTGAAGACATTATATATATATATTTGTGTGTGTGTTAAAGAAATTTACGTGTCAGAAAAGTTTTGTCTTTCAAATTGAGAGAAAAGAGTTTTATAAGTAATGACTTTTGACTTAGTATTTTAGATCTAATTTCTAGGGTCCCAGCCCTCCACTGAGATGAGCCATAAGCTCGAAACAAAATGGTCTGGAGGTAGGAGCTGAACAATAGAGATAGTGAATTCTTTCTTTTTTTGGCACTTATAAAAATAAAGCTTGTTTGGAGCTATTGGTAAGCTCCATCTAGTGATAATTTAAATGCAAGCTTAAAAGCAAGTTACAAAATTTATAGCTTGTTTTATTAATTATTATAAATGTACCTTTGATGACTTTGTGATGCTACATTGCAGAAGCTATTACTATATGGTGAAACTGAGCTGAATTCAGACCCATATAGTTATCTGGTTTGAAAATCTGGATTTGAAGACATTTACATGTCAGAAAAGTTCAGATTTTCTAATTGATAGAAACATGTTTTATAAGAGCTGACTTTTCAGTTAGTATTTTCTATCTAGTTTCTAGACTCCCAGCTTTCCACGTAGGTGAGCTATAAGCTCATAAGCTCATAACCAATTGGTCTGGAAGTAGGGGCTTAAAAACAGACGTTTTGAATTCTTTCTCTTTGGGCACTTATAAAAATAAAACTTAGTAATGATTACAATAAATGAAAATATTAGAAAACTTATACATTTTTTTTTTGTTTAAGTGATACTTATTATTAATGTAATCTATGCAGACCAAAGGGAGTTATCCTATTATTTTTCACGAAATATATAAAAGAACTGTAGCAAATTTTTATTTATTTATTTTAGATTTAAATAATATTTCCATTACTTTTTTTATTAAGTTATTCTTCTAATTTGAATATTTTTTCAATCGTATTAAATTATTATAAGTTCAAAACAGAAGATTTATAATAGAGCTACAAGAATTTATAACATCAATATGATGATGATTGGGGTATAGTTTGTAGTTATAAGCTAGTTGGTATTTATTTAAATATTAAAAAAACAATTGAAATCACCAAAACGTGTTAGTTTGTGTTGACATATAATTTAATAGATTATGTTTCATTTAATTTTCAATAGGATTTTCAGAATTGTTAATTCATCTGTTTAAATCAGGAGGAACAAAATGAAATATATTTTCATTTTTTATTATATATATATATATATATATAACTAAAATTAATATTATTAAAAAACAGTATAGATATTTATCTTTGTTATTAATTTTATAAAAGTTATTATTAAATTTATTTACTGAATGTTAAATATGTTTTTTTTTATCAGAAAGTCAGCTAAATTCAGTTGATAATGCTTTCAAGTTAGTATGATGTCTTTGTGTGTAAGTTCTATATTATTGGTATTCAGATTTATATATATATATATATATATATATATATATATATATATATATGCAAAATAACAATTATATATATATATATATATATATATATATATATATAATTGTTATTTTGCATATGATCATGTAAAACCTTACCTGCTATATCCATGGATGTCAATGTGTCTGGTAGAATAAATGATCTTGTACTAATAGTTGTGATCTTATTTCGACGGAGACTTATACTTTTTAAATGAGATAGCCTGTAGAAAGCAAAACATGGAACTGTATTGATTTCATTAAATTTTAACTCTAAGGACTGAAGAGAAGGCAGATGTTCAAATGATAATATTGGTATTTCTTTAATTTTTGTAAACATAATAGTTAAACTTTCCAACATATCAACTCCTAAAAAAGCATCATCGTCAATATACTCAAGATTTATACAAAATATTGTAAGTCTTTTTACTTGAATTACACCAAGTGCTTGTCTGGGAAGTCTGACCAAGCTCTCTATATAAAAATCAACATGTAACAAAGAGCGAGGAATATCCAAATATGTATGCAATTCATTTAATGAAGTAATGTTAAAGCAATAAACATTCAATTTCTGACAGAAGCATCCTTTAACATAATTGGTTGGACATTCCTGAACAAAAGTTGTGTTCATGCCCATACATAATGATATCCACCAAGTAATGATGAAATAAACTGTATTCATAATGATTATCTATATATATATATATATATATATATATGATATACAGTATCAGTCTTATATATATATATATATATATATATAATAAGACTGCATAACACAATACTGAAATAAATATACAAATATATTAAGCATTAAATCATCCACATGGTTAACAAATCTAGTACCACCCTCTGTGAACCAATATATAAATACACTAGAGTATCGTTTTGATCTGGCTATTTTGAAATAAGAACTCTAATGTATTTATATATTAGCTGACAGAGGGCAGTACTGGATTTTTTTAATCATGAAAAGCAAAAACTGAGTTATAGTTCTTAGTCCCAAGAGATAGTCAAATTATAAAATGAAGCATGGCTATGGCTGCTGATAGCAGAGAGTACTAAAAATCACATGAGATCTGATTGATCTTATCATTCAGTAATGATAATTTGTTTAAGTTGTCGAAACTGGAAATCACATTCTAGTGAAGAAACATTGAAATTAATTCTATACAATATTAAATAAGATATTATTGGACTTTGTGAATTTGTAAATACATATTTAAAAAATCATGTAAAGGTAAAAATGCACTTTACTGCAAAGACTAAAATATAAAGTCTGCAAGTGATGTTCATTTTATTAAAGATAAAATATAGAACAACGTTGTGGTGATTGAATATTTATGAGAGTATGACACTAATACTTATTCAAATTATTGGAAAATTACAAATGCTGATAGGACATGTTAAACAAATAATTGAGTTCACATAATGATGACTAAGTATGGGATTTTTATATGGATGTAAAAAATGTTTTAACCAAACTAAACATCATTTTAAATTATCATTTAAGATTTGGAATGTAGATATTGCAAACGAATGAAAGTTGAAAATTACCAGCATGCATCTTGATGTAATAAGTTTTAGTCTTTATTAAACTAATTAATACCTGTGTTACAGTTTTTATGAAATTGGTATAAATATGGGTAATATATTACAAATATGGATAATGAAAAATTACAATTTTAGATGAGATATGGAACTAAGTTTTGACTTTATTTGAGCAAAATAATATTTATATTAAATGTTTTTATAATGTTGGAATGAAAATGAGCATAGTGGATTATAAACAAAATAATTAATATAGACTCTGTAATTTTGATAATGATTTACATCTTAGAATTGTGGATTCACATAACTCCTCCCCAAAATAATTTACTTGTGTTTTCAGTTTAAAAAGTGATGATGATCTTGACTGTTTGTGAGACACTGGAAAGTCTGATAGAGTGGATATAAATCCCATAAACATTTTATCACATTGTTCCAGTGGAAGCTAATTCAAATGTTGTTTTAATAGTATTAAAATATTATTTGGAAGCATACAAATATTTAACACTTTATTTTATTGGTATTGTTAAACAATAATTGAAAACAAACAGCAAAATCAATTTATAAGTCTTCTAAATATTTTATAAACTATCTTTAAATATACTATATTTTAATGTAAATTGAAATGCATCATTGTAGATGATTTTCACTAGAGAGATACAACTTAATTTATTCATATTTTACAGTGATTGGCCCATAATAGAACCAATCCTTCCAGATAATACAAAGTATATAATATAAAAGTTTGTAGGGGGGAGGGACTATTCTAAGAAATGTAAATGGAACAAGACTACAACTCCACTTCTGAAGTAAAATAGAAAAAATAAGCTAGAAAATAATATTTTTTTTAAAATTAATTTGGACAAAATTTCATAGATAGATGGATTTGAATATTATGGAGTAAACTTAATAACCCTGTTAATCTCTACACAACTTTTCATCTATCTTGGATTCTTAACTTTGCCTACTGAAGGAAACACTGGAAGGACCGCTATTTGAATAAGTATTTGCCAAAATGTACTATTTGGAACGGAAAATAATACCAGAAAATGTAAGCATTTATTTTTGTTTTCTTTATTTTAACCAATTATCAGAACTAATCATAACACAAAAGTTATTTAGACTGAAGAAAAAAAAAGATTAAAGTATTTTCATGTTAGCACTACCATTAATTCAGCATTAAGCGGAAAAATCCGTTTGTGTATAAATTAATATTTCAATAAAATATTCTAAATCATTTTAAGAAATAATGAAGAAATTAAAATTTCATTTTAAATCATATAAAGTAATTAGTTTGAAAAAAAGTGCATAAAATATTTCTTATGTCTTTGGAAAAAGAAATTGTCTGCTTTGATATTCTCTGGGAAGTAGTCAGTCACGTTATATATATATATATATATATATATATATATATATATATATATATATATATATATATATATATATATATATATATATATATATATATATATATATATATATTCTTAATAGTTGCTTAATATTAAATCAATTATATTTAACATTCTTAAATATGAAATAAATTGCCAATAATAGTGAATAAAGGAATATTGATTTTTTTTTCCTCTGATTATACAACCTATAAAGTAATAATATTTTAAGTGTATAAAATTACCCAGTTTATTTAAGATTGTGACAATTACTGTGGACGGAAAAAAAAACCAAGTAAACAAAATTAATAAATGATTTAAAACATTATTTTCAAAGATCATAATAAACTAATTGTAATTGTGCTACATTTGAAAAAAAAAATGTTACATATTAATTAAAATCACTTAGAAGATCGTATTTATAATTAAATAGATGCTTCTCAGTATAACTTTAAACATCATAATTAGCTGAGAAAGGGGAAGTGAAAGAAGTATTTATTTATTTATCGTTAGTAAATAACTTGCAACGTAATAACATTTTAAACAGTTTTTAAAATCACCCACATTATTTAAGAATATAACAGATCTTTGCACAGATGAAAAAAAGAAGAAAAACAAAAATAGACAAATCAATAGATATTAATTAAACCTATTTTAAATGACTTATTCTTGAAAATGTTTTAATATTGCTCCAGTATGCTTATATTAGTACACAAACCGATAAAGGATTTCTATTGCCAATGTGGAAATGTTTGAATTTTGTCTAAAGATGTTAATATTGAACTGGATAACCAATATATATATATATATATTACTCTAAAGATGTTAATATTGAACTGGATAACCAATATATATATATATATATTACTCAGGAATGTTTGCTTATCATATCCGTTTCCATATTGTTTTACTATAAGAACGAATCATACTTCGATAAAGTCCAATGAGAGAAAATGTAATGTTTGTTTAGTTTGTTAATTGCTATATATAATATTGTAATGCATTTTTTTTCTTTCATGTGTTATTCAGGTATTAGGGTTTTTTTGTTATATCTATACCAGGGTATATAATATATTAAGTAATGATCTTGCTGTGTATAATATTATATACATTTATTATCCATATTTATATTATTTTCCCAATGAAGGGAAAGCATAATGTTAAATATTATATATCTGGTAAGAAACAGAAATGTTTATCTCTTTCACTGTTAAAACAGATGTTAATATTATATTGAGGAGGGTACAAATATACCCAAACTTGTCAAAAAGATACACATAATGATACCATTGTTCTATTATATAAAATAATTTAATAAGCATTTTTTTAATTATTGCTTGATTTTGCTTATAAACGTAATGTCCACTTTAAATACAAAATGTAGTTTAATCCTCTTTGTTTGCATGCACATGGCTTGCTATAATAAAAGGTATAATTATTGTTTTGAAATAATTAATGGTTATTTTACTGATATTGGTGTTCTGTTTATAAAACATTAACAGTTTCTGCAATGTGCAATGGGAAATTTATGTTTCCACTTGTATTATTAGTGTTGTTTTACCTTGCTATTGTATTTATCAGAATTTGTGATCCATTTTAGGATGAGTTTGGGCTAAATATAAAAGCCTTAGATATAATAATGATTAATATTGTACATGGGATGATAGAGAATTCCCCATTGTGATTAATATGAGATGATATTTTGGGGGCTGATTAAAATTTAGTGCTTAGAGCATAGTTACACCTAAAAGAGGTAGAACCCATGGTCTGAATTCTGTTTTCCAGTGGAGAGGCACTGCCCCCAATTTTATACCTATGAAAAGGTATCAGAATTGGCCATATTCTTATACAACTATTATGTTGTTTCTTGATATACAACTATCCTGTTGTTTTGTAGAGCTTCCTTTATTTAGATCCCTCAAGAAGTTATATAGTTAATATTCCACCTTATATGATAAAGTGTAGTATTTTTTAAATCGAATAGCAAGGATAGGATAAAGTCTGATATAGCTATAGTGTTGTCTAATTGAAAAAGTGTTTTTCTGATGTTGTGTCATCTTCATCAGTTTATAAACAGACCAACCAAAATTTAGTAGTGTTGTAGAACTTCTACATAAAAGAGCAAGGTGTACATTGACAATGTGGACTTGTTTTCCACAAGCAGGTATTTACTGATGAATTAGTAAAATCAGTTAAATAATAAATAGTTAAGTTGTGGACATAGTGAATGGTTCTGGTGTCATGTGTGCAGTTAACTGATGATGTTTGCCCCACATGGTTGCAATGAATTTTTTATAGTAAATTATAATAAATTATTACTTGTATTGGAGTCATATTCTAATAACTCAAACAGCTACAATTTGATATAATAAATTGTAATTTAGAGTTGTTTTATTTATTTACTTAAAAGTTGCATATATCCAACGGATATTAATAAATTTTGTTTGCAATTTCAATGCTAAAATAGCTCAAATAAGTTTAACTATCTTAGTTTACCTGATAGAATAATAAAGAAACATATCCAAAATGTTTGTCATATTAGCTGGTTATTACTTACCACATCATTAATGTCCATCCCCAATTTTAGAATGGATTTATCTTGTTTCATGTAATGTCTGAAAGAGACTTGTACATAATGTAAATAAATATTGTTATGTTAAAAATTTACTTAGTCTTCAGTATTCTTATTGCTAATCAACACACACCATACATTATGTTATTGTTATTGCTATCGACAGATTCTGTGATTATAGGGAAATTGTCATCAATCAATATTGTAAAAGTCACTATATGTAGGTATATCAGAATAATTGTGTTAAGCCCTTTAATTTATGAGTATATCTAGGGCATCCTAACTTAATAATTAAACATACTAACCTAAAGAATATTACTTTAAGTGATATACTAAAAGATTAAAACCTAATATTGGTTTGATCAGTTCATTTGAATCCACAAATCTATCATTCACTGGTCTTGGTCACCTTGTTTCTAATTAATGGAGAAAGAAAGTTGGAAATCTATTGCGTTTAGCTATTGAAAAATTGCACTTACTTATTGAAGCTTAAACTTTATCATAGTTAGGGAATTTATAGAATTTATTTGAAATTATTGAATATTGTTTAGTAATTCAATTCTGATTAAGAGCTAAAGGTGAGTGTTATGCTTGGGGTAGTGGCAAAATCCCTCTCATTGACCCAAGTATGTCTTGTATATCACCCTTTAAGCTATATGAACCCTGAGAAGGATAAATTATATCAATTTGTGAAGGATTGGAATTTATGGTAAATTGGTATCCAGTAATTATTGTAATTAGAGTGGAATTGTGTTACATTCACCATGAGATATAAGGTCAACCAAATTTTAAAGTATCTATTACTTCTTTTGTCTGAAATGTATAGTTGGTTTTGACTTTATGGTGAATATTCTGGTCTTAGTAAGCTTAGAATCTGTATTTTATTTAATTGTCTTATTATTATTTAATTCAATATCAAATTTAGAGTTCTGTACATCATCTTTCATCATTGTCATTCCTCTCATCTGTCATTTCAATCTTTCTTTATTCTCTTTTTTCATCCTAATTCATTATCCTAAGTCACTCATCATTCATTAGCTCTTATTACATTCTCATCTTAATCATCCATTAACTCTTACACATCCTCATTCTCAGACTCATTTTATTTTATTATTTAATTATTACTTATTTTCATCATTCATTTAATCATTTACATCCTCATTCGGTTATTGCCTAATTTATACTTCTAATTTCATATTCATTCCATCAATCTAATTATCTATTTATTAGTTGACAAATAAGAAGTTTATTTTATATTTTCTTTTGTTTATTTGCTTGTTTGTGGATTTTGAGGCTAGCTTGACCAGAAATTATTAATCCACTTTGCGATCTTCTCTAAGATTATAATTTCATGTGAGCTTAGCTAATAAAGAAATCATCTTTGGTTTATCATTTGTTTTAGACATATATTCCAGATTAGTTTTAGCAAGGAAAGTTACAGAGAAAGATATATGCTTTCCCAAACATGTAAATTGGACTAGTTAGATTAGCGGGAAGGCTACAGGGAATATTAGAGCACCTAAAATGTGTGGTATGATTCAGTTACGATTACAGCAGTCTAGAAGATGGTTATAACTGGGATTATGCCACATAATGAGAAGGCTTGATTGATTGACTAGGGATGATGTAGGTTATATGGGATTATGGCACCCAGAAATTTGTAGGACTGATTGTCCAATGATCAGAGCAGAAGGTTACAATATATATATATATATATATATATATATATATATATATATATATATATATATATATATATATATATATATATATATATATATATATATATATATATATATATATATATATATATATTAGGTATTCAAACTCTGTCTAAGATGGCATGGAGAGCTGAGGGTCATGTGAAAGTCTGAGTTCGAATCCATTATATATTACATTATATATGTGCAGGTGTGTGTAAGCCTGTACAGTGTATTAATTTACATATTAAGGTGATGTAATATCTATAATGATAAGATTTTATTATTTATATTGTACCACAACATTATTTTTACCAGACATTATTCATTTAAAGTATTACATATATCTTCACTAGTTTCTCCAAAATGATAGTTATCCTCTAGTTGATGATAAACTGGAAATACATCAGCATTTTAACATAAAATAGGATATAGTATCAATAAGTCTAGTGTAATACTTTTAACTCATGTCAGCTTTTTTTTTCATCACATTACTAAAGTTGGCAATAGTTGATTTTAAAAAAAACTTCACCATTTGCATCTGGAACTAATTACATTTTGAAGTGAGTTTATTTTGCATTGTTTTTTTATTCTCTAGCCTAGTACTGTACTGGTCAAATTATGTTTATCCATCTAACATGAGCTGGAACTCACAAAATTTACTTCAAACCTAGTCAATCCTGAGATTTAGGTCAGTGACCAACTTGGATTCGAACCCACTCTCTACACCCCATGTCAAACACCTAATGGATAACATAACAATGATGTCACATGAGAATTAATTTTAGTTCCAGTTCACTAGCACAGCAGAGAAGACAATGATACATCTATTAACTATGACTTAACTAAAATATGTATGCACATTGTTGTACATTTGAAAGGAGAGAAAAGAAGGAATTCAAACTACTCAAACAATTTAAGTAATTAAATAAATAGTTTAATATATTGAAAAATTATTTACATACATTTATAAATTTATGGTCTACATTAGTATGTGTGTGAATGAGCAAATGGTCTACCAAATGATAGATAATTATATATTGCCATTCATGCTATTATTTCTCATGCTATTTTATTAGCTAAATAATATATTATAATTTAGCCCACATTTTTGAGGGGTCCAATATTATGATGCTCATGGATTATCAGAAAAAATATATATAAAATTTCTATAAATGCATTGGGTTAAGGTACTAAAACATGGTGAGTAGCATATGATTTCGGGAAGCATACTGGTATTCATTACACATATAATACAAACTATTTTTATGCCATTACAGTCATGAAAATAAATAAAATACATTTGAAAACATATTGGATTTTTATGACAATCTACTTAATGAAAACTCCTTTAATTAGTGCTGGTAAGAAAAACACTTATTTTCCCAAAGGCAAATATGCTTAAATACAGTAATACATTGCATCATTGTGACTGTATAATAAGATTGATATAACATTGAAAATTAATAAAGTTAATAAGATTCTGCATATATATATATATATATATATATATATATATATATATATATATATATATATATATATATTCATATATATATATATATATATATATATATATATATATATATACATGACGAGCCAAATGTCAGTAACACAGTATAAATGAATGTCACTAACAATATGAAATATAATTTACTACTTTAAAAATAAATGACTGCAGTTTGAATGCTATAATTTAGATAAATATGCTACGCCACTATAACATATATAGACAAAAGTTTTTACTTATTAACTAAAATAGTAAAACATAAAATTTTCTCCCCTTTTCCTTTTCTGATATTTAAAATAATTCAATCCCATCTTCAAAGTTTTTATAGTAACTGTAATATTTAAGTACAATATTTGAAATTTTATAAATATGGAAAATAAATAAAGACTGGCAGTTATAGAAAATAAGTAATTGATCACTTTTTCAGCATTTAAAAAAAACATTTTAATACATTTCAAAGCATTAATTAGTTTCAATGGTGATTGACTCTGGGTAGAATTTCTTTATTCTATTTGGAGTTGAATAAATATTTTTTTTAATAAATCAACGTAAAATGTTGATTGATAAAAACAAACCATCAAACATATATCTTATAATTAATTTTGAGGAAACATTAAAAATCTTAATTAATGAAGATTTAATTGAAAGACAAAAAAGGATTTTAAAAATGAAGTTCACCAGGTATCTGGAAATGGCATATTAATAATAAGCAAGCAGATTTAAAAATCAAATAATATATATATATATATATATATATATATATATATATATATATATATATATAAGTGACTGCACCAAAGTTAAAGAAAGTTAAGAGCATATGAGAGAGAATTAAATTTATAGAAATTACTCAACAACAAATTGCATATTAAAACAAAAACAAAGCTAAATAATACATTAGAAGAAATATTGATAGATTAGTTAGGTTGCATTTAGTTTGAGGTGATGACTTGAAAAGTTACCTTGCAATTTTAAGAGTCCAATTTACAGTATAGCACATGCACGGCAATATAAAGGCAAGTTGTTCAGTGTCAGCAAGCTTCTCTTAGCATTATAAAGTTCTTAGATTGGGCTTAAACTTTACTCATGGGCCACATAATTGTACATCAATGGCAGATGATGACTCAACAGGGCTAAGAAAGGTGATGGACTTACTACTACATCATTATATGTTTACAGTGACATGTACCATGTTGTCAATACAATTCTTTCAATAGTAGCTAATCTGTTGGTGATTTAAAATCTGGTCATTTTATACTTCTGCACAGTTATTTGAAGAATGTTTCTCTTATCTCTAGCTAAAACATAATCTTTAAGCTAACATAAATTTAACATTTCTTTGTCCATTGTTTTTGAAAAATGCAACTGTATAATAATGTCCAAAAATAAATTCAAATCTATATCCAGATTAGAAATAAATTTGACAAAAATGTTTATAACAAAAGAAAATCTTTAATCTTAATCCCCATTTTATTTTAAGTAAAAACTTTAATTAAAAATACCTTCCACAGAATAAAACAATAGGGTTTACAAACCTTTAATTATTTTTGGAAAATTAACGGTTGTATCATCCATCTTGGATTTTATAAAATATACTTTTTAATAGGAAAATAAGTACATTAAAAAGAACAAGTTGTATAAATGACATATCATAAAAAAATTAAAACATCAATATTTTGTTAGTAAGTTTATATATATATATATATATATTGTAACGGAAAGAAGATATATATATCAATATTTTGTTAGTAAGTTTATATATATATATATATATATTGTAACGGAAAGAAGACATTTGTAACAGAAATAATAATAAATTGATAGAAAATGATCCATTATTAACATATATGTTTATCTAATCTGTTATTTGTAACAGTAAGTAAACATTATGAAATGATAGTTGCCATAATTCAATAACCAAACACTAAACAGGATAATGATATGCTGCAGCGGTTCATCATTTGTAACCAAGTAAACTAAATGAGAAATGAATTCACTGTGTTAGCCAAAATACAATTTATAATTAAAAAAGGATGATGCTAACATATAAATAAGAATATATGCATACCATGCTCTATCTGGGTGTCTATTTTTAATTAATTATATATAACATTATAGCCCGATTGCAACTATCCTAAACATTAATTCTGTCACATTAGTAATAAAATAAATAAGTTATCTCATTTCTCCATATAAAATAACAACAAAGACAATTAAAACTATCATCATTAAAGATTTAATAATATCTAAATATTGGGGATGTCATTTGAACAATAAAACATACTGGCCATTGTCATCAAATAAAAGAATATTAAATATAGCAACTGAATAAAATTACCCACTTTGAGATTCCTGGAGTGCATTATATTTATCTCCCATACTAGGTTCTTTTAACAAAGAATCCTTCCTATTCTTATTTCCAACCATATAAGACCATTCATGGTCACATGCACACACTGGTGCTATTCATGACAACTTATAAATATATATATATATATATATATATATATATATATATATATATATATATATATATATATATATATATATATATATGTATATATATATAATATATATATATATATATATATTATATAAAGTTAATATTATGAAGTTGGGGAGGGATTATATCACTCTTTATTCAGTTTAGCTAAGTATATGTGTTTTCCCACGAGTGCCACTAGATTGTTTTAAATCTATATAAATATCTGTTTAGAGTGTACTGAGTTCAAACTCATTCGGTACATTTTTATCACACATGACTTGGATGACTAATGAAAAAATGACATTCTTACATTTTATCTATATCGATAAAATTACAAGATCCTAATATTACCAAAATTTATATTATATATCAAAGACTCTTATAGACATTGCTAGCTCATTTTATGTATATTGATGAACAGACAAGTATCATCTTATTAATGGCTTCTAAACAAGCATCATGAAAACCATTATTAATATTGATGGACATTTAACTAGATTATTTATCACAATTTAAAGGTGATAATGATGATGATAATAATGATGAATGATAATAATAGTGATATCATAATAATAATGATAATAATAGTGATGATGATACTAGCCATAGCTTATTAATAAACTCACAACAATAAATTAATCTTTATAAACTCATATGCATTTATTAAAAATTTTCCTATTTCAAACTGAGATTTAAATATTACATTTACTAGCATTTATGTAAGTTTATAGTTATTTACTAAAATACTTTTATAGTTAAAACCAGGATTTAATAATACTAGTGATGATGAATGATCATCATGAATCTCTATGCATGATATTCATCTTTCTATAAATCCTTATTTACTACATATATTAGTTATATTAAACATTAGATTTAATGAATATAATTTATTAATGATGATGATGGCGATCATAACTCTTGTATAGTATTATTTGAAACATTTTAAGCAATAACACGATATCCATTTTTGATGAGGATGATCAAAACTCATGGACACAACATAATTTTAGCTTTTCTACTATTGAACTATAATTATTAAAATTTGGTTATTATCAAGCTTAACCCTTAAATACCTAAATGTAAATAATATTAGCAAGTGATTGCTCAATATTTACGAATGATGATTCTTAATATCTGTGAGCGATGATGATGATGATCATTTAAAATCATAGAATTAAGACAAGAAAACATAATATTTTTAATAAGAACTCGGAAATCAATTAAGATATATAATTATATTTGATAAATACTATTACTCTTTCTTTCTTTAAAATCAAATTAATAATTAGATAAATGGCTTATTATTACATTAATTCAATACAAAACTAATACAAAAAATTTATATAAGCACAACCAAATAAATTTAATATATAAGTTTGTCATTTTGGATATTTTAAAATGATCTGGCTTAAAATGACATTTAAAAAAAAATATATTTCATGGAATGCTTACTTAAAACTTTCCTAACTTATTATATTATAAAAATAAATTGCATATGTAACTTGTGTGTTTTATTTCACTTCCATTCAAATGTGATTCCTGATTTATAATTTACTATATTTAAACTAACTAGGTATAACCTATTCTTTTGACGTGTTTGTATAAGCAATTACACATGCACACACATTCGGTAATGTTAACATATATGTTTAAAATGTATACCCCTATATTAGAGATTAGTACACACACACACACACACATATATATATATATATAATATCCGTGCAACATTTTAGTAAAAGAAATGAAAATACATTATATCAATTTTAATATGCAACAAGATAAAATAATAAAAAAAAACATTATAAATGCATATATTTATAGGTTGCTCATTATCATAACAACTGAAGAACAATTAAAAACACATTTCAATATTACAATATAATAAAAAAAATGAACATTTATGTTTAAAGATTTAAACTGTATTTGTGTTAAGTTATGTGATATTGAGAATAACTATAGATAAACAAGCCCTTAATGTTTATGTATCAAAAGAAAAAAAATAATGCTTTGAACAATAAATTAAGGTTTACTTTTAATAAGCAATAATAAAAGATCTGTTAATGAAAGTTCATAGTTACCCGATCACTTTCACTTCTTATAAATGTCCTGATTTTGAATTTTCAGACTGCTTGTCTTTGCTCCATTTAAAAAAGAAAGTTCTTGCAGATACTGTAAGATAAACATGAATTAATTGACCTGCTTATTTCTTCAATATTAAAATTATTTTTTGTTGATACTTTTGATAAAGCTGAATTCGTTGATTGGCTTCATTCTACCATTTCAAAAAGAGTTATTATAAATATTTTTAGATAGGTATGAACTGGTGGATTTTCTTTTCTCTCCCATTTTAACAAAATCATTTTAGACACTTTAGATGACTGAGGAAAACTTTAACAAAATTTGATTTATAGCTTCAAATTTGGCTATATATGGCTATTATACATTTTCTCTTTTTCTTCCTTTCCCTTCTCCATCTATCCAAAGGTAATGAGTCTAGAATAGACCAGGAGCCAGAAGAGAAGCATTCCATATAGCTTGAGTGGTTGGCTTCAAACACTATCCTATTGTTGGTTATTATTTGATTGGTATATGAGTCCACAGTAGATTAGTGATTTTAACCCATTCTGTATTATTCAGGAAGCAGAAAAAATGGTTTTAGCAATGCAAATTCATGGTATTATACACAGAAAGATATATTAATATCATTTTTATATAATTGTTAATAATTTTTTCCAAGTAATTCAATTTTCTTCCATTTTTTCTTCTTTATTTTAATATTGCTGGAAATTACTTATATAGATGCACATATTCGTCTATACTGGCTTTAAAACAAGAGTCATTTTCTTCCTTTTTTCAATTTTTAAAGAGAGAAAAAAAATTGAATTGCTCACTTTCTTTTTCCAACATTAAAAAAAAATGATTGTTACATCTTTTTTAATAATAATGACTGAGTGATCTTTAAACATTTCTGTTTAATAATAAGGTAAAAACTGAGTCATTACATCTCTGATTAATAATACAGACTGAGTGATTTCTCAATATTATTTCATTCATTTATATTGCCATTCTTTGGTCAAAGAAACTGACCACCTGCAAATCTCTTATCTTGAAACCAAAATCAAAGCTTCTCAAGTTTGGTAGTCTGTCGCAATTTTACAAAAAAAATAATAATCACCTTTTATTTCCTCAAAGCACCTCTCTCTTTTAAAACAAATAATCTTAGATACAGATAAAAACAATACAACAAAGCTGGCAATCTATAGTTATCAGAAATAGGTGTAAAGGTGTTTTTGTGTTTATACAGACGTTTTCATTCTTTCACACTCTTTTGCACATGTACATTTTTTTTATCTTTTAATCTTGACCTGATCACCTTATTTTACACTTTCTTTCTGATCTACTTTATTTTAACAAAACGAAAGTTAAATAATTTAACACATTATTTAATAAAAAATATAATAAATCAATATTAAATATTATTACAGTCTCTCTCTACAACTGCTTAATTATTAAGTATTTATATAGACTAAATAACAATAAATACACACATAAATCTATATATATAAATAAAAAAAATTTTTTTAATTAAATAATATGTATGTGGGTAAAATGAGTCATATATATATATATATAATTAAAGAAGCAAGATGGTATATATATATAATTAAAGAAGCAAGATGGTATATAGAGGTTAGACACAAGTTAGTAGATGGAACCTTCAAGCAGAATCTTAAGCTAAGTTTGACTGCTTTATTTTCCCCACATACAATGAAATAAAAAACAAAAAATTGAGAAAAAATGTCTTGACTAAGAGTTTTCAAGTAACAACCAAAAAAAAACAATGAAAAAAAATATCAATTCTAATTTTTATGTACATATCACTTTGTTTTGCTGAGATGAATGTTCTGTTATTTCCTTTTGTTTTAAGAAAAAATCATCACCCACCTAACCAGTCACTGCTCCCCCACTTTCTATGTATCTGCAAAACTATAGCTTTGCTTAAAATTTAGCTTATGCTTGCTGAAAAAAAAAATTCTTTCAAGGTTTTATTTCATATTTTATCACTACTATACTAATGTAGACATTTCTCTTGTTTATTCTCTTTGTTTCACCCCTGCATCTGAAAATAAAATGCATAGCCTCGTTATTTCATGTTTAAACTTTTACATTATCATCATCATCATCATCAACTATTATCAATCCACTGCAGGATGAAGGTCTCTCCAAGTTCAATCCATTTTTTTCCTTTCTTTAGCTTCTCTTCTCCAAATCACCCCTGCACACTTTCTTATTTCATCCACCCATCTTACATGTGGTCTGTTTATTGGTCTTTTACAATCTCTTGACATCTAGTTTAAAATTTCAATTATCCATCTATTATCACCTCTTCTAACAATATGTCCAGCCCAACTCCACTTCAGTCTTTTAATTTTTTCAATGAGGTCATTAGACCTGTTTGTTCTCTTACCCATACATTGTGTTTCTGATTCCTTCTTGTTATTCCCAACATGTATCTCTCCATACTTTTTGAGTGGTCTAGTCTCTGTATTGCTCTTCTATTAAGTGTACAAGTCTGAGATCCATAAGTTAGAACTGACAAAACATGTGCATTAAAAACCTTCCTTTTCAAACACATAGGCATATTTCCTTTTAGTATCAAATTGTTTCTACCAAAAGCACTCCAAACAATTTTAAATCTCTGATTAATTTCATCCATTATATTTCCATCTGTAATAATAATCTGACCAAGGTATTTGTAACTGTTAACTTCTTCTAACTCTTCATAATCAATGTTTATTTTCATATTTTGAGAAAATCTATTAAACATTACTTTAGTCTTTTTAACATTTATCTTTAGTCCTACTTTCATCTGATAACTCATGCAACATTTCCTGCAGCTGTAAAAAAAATATTTGCAAAAACAACTACATCATGTGCAAAATCTAAATGACTTAAATAATCTCTATTTACTTTCACTCCTTTAGCTTTCCATTTTAATCCACAAAATACTTTTTGCAGTACTGCTGTGAAAAGTTTTGGATATATGGAGTAACCCACACTTACACTCTTCTCAATGTTGATTTACCTACTGTCATTATGTAATCTAATTGTTGCTGTTGCATTTTTATAAAAATTCTTCAAAATATGACAATATCCTGGATCTATACCTTGATGATCCAATGCTTTAATCACTGAAGAAATGTTTATAGAATCAAATACCTTTTCATTGTCTACAAATCCTAAGCATAATGGCAACTCATATTTTTTTGTCCTTTCTATAATTTCTCTCAATACCTTATACAATACATTATGGCATTAAATAAAAAAAAATGTTCTGAATATTTTTAATCAGAATAACAAACCTTTACTTCCAACATTTTTGCATTTGACTCACTACTGGTTGAAAAAATTTCTTTTGATAAGGGTGCCAGCCAACATAGTGTGATCTATGATTTAGAAATTATTTATATTTTTTTCATATATGTCTCAATAACAAAAAAAAAAGATTTATATATGACTCAGGTATGTAGATGATTACATTAAAGTAAAAAAAATACATATATACTATAATTAAGGTTGTAGTACATGGGTTTTAACTTCAAACAACAAATTTTACATTTTGAACATATTATTTTAAACATACCAAAAGTGGAAATATATATATATATATATATATATATATATATATTTATATATATATATATATATATATATATATATATATATATATATATATATATATATATATATATATATATATATATATATATAAGAATTCAGTACTCAGGGTATGTAGGTGTTTATTTTTAAGCCTCACATTGTGAGGTCAAGACCAGGAAAAAAGTCCTATGTACCGGTTAAAGCATGTTTATCCTTCTAACATGAACTGGAACTCACAAAATGCACTTCAAACCCAGTCAAGCCCAAGATTTAGGTCAGAGACCAGCTTGGATTCGAAGCCACTCTCTAAGCACCAGATCAAACACCTAATATATACTTTAGTAGGCAAAAAAGTATATTAAAAAGTTGTATAAAGGACATATAATAAATTTTTAAAACGTCAACATTTTGTTAGTAAGTTTTTGCTCATATATATATATATATTTGAACCACACATGCATTTTAGTAAAAAATAATTAATAATAATAAAAATATCTAAAAGCCAAATTTTTATAACTTAGGCACACATCTCAAATATATATATATATATATATATATATATATATATATATTTGAGATGTGTATATATATATATATATATATATATATAGACAATTAAAGGAGTGGGATTATATATAGGGTTTGAAAACAGGTTATAGATGGAACCATGAAGCACGGTCTTGAACTAATATTGACTGCTTCAGTACATTGTCTTCTGTTAAGGTCATCATATACCCTTTTATAAATGAAGTATTAAAATATAAATCTGTCAGCAAGATATATTTATTGAAGTTATGGTTTAAATTAATTTTAAGGAGACATTTCATTTCCCGTCAATGGTATTTCTGCTACAATACTTCTTATGTTGAGTTTTCAAGTAGATTAAAATAAGCTGACCTGTTGGAAATAGTTGATTAGTCTTATTTATTGATTTCATATTTATTTACACCCATTTGATGTTTGTTTGCCAAGCAACAAGTTTGTCATTAGCTGCTAACAAGATTTGATATCTATTTATTTACAACCTGTTTTTTTTTCTAATAATAAAACAATAATTTCCTTCACAAAATGTTTTGGAAGTAAATAATGTATAAGTATTATTTAATTATTTTATAATTAAATGAATAAAATATTTTATTTACTCTCCTTGTTTATGTTAGGTCAGAAAGAAAGAAAAATCTAAAATTTGATCAATAATTTAGTTATTCTTCTTAACTTATAATTTCTAATAGCATAATTAGATGTTTTATCTAATTTATTATACTGACAGTGTTCATAAAATATGTCATGTTTTTTTATAATTTGCACAATTGAAATACTTGTTCATATGACAATTATTTCTTCTTCTTCCTTTACATAGTAAGACATATAATTCTATTAAAAATTAGCATTTTTAATTGCTCAACAAGCTTTTTGATAAATGTTAGCCAGAGAAAACATTTAAAATATCTCTGGCAGGAACCCCCCCCCCAATCTCTGACCATGATTTTGTTCTTTGGCATTCCTCAGAGAGATGCTAGTGTAGCTTCCCTAGCACCTCTCTAAAAAGTGCTAAAGCACCTATTACCTTTCTGAGGAGTGCCAAAGCATGGAACCATGGTCAGAAATTTGGTTGTGCATTCCTGAGAGATATTTTAAATAACTTTTTTCTGTTTAGGCATTTAACACAAATATTGTTGAGCAATTGGCAATGCTCATTGTTTATATCTTACAATCTTAAGTGAAATGAGTCATGTGATCTATTACTCTTATTTTGACTATATAATTTTATTATTTTATTGTAATTACAAGGCAACATTTGAAAATATTTAATAATACGATTAAATGCATAACTATTTTTTTTAATTTTAATGTCAGTCATTATATATTGTTAATCATTCACATATAACAATTTATACACATAGCAATAAATATGAAAGTGTCTTTTTATTAAATGTTTCCTTTTCTAATGTAGTTTGTGAAGTAATTAATTACAGCTGTTATCAGATTTGTTGGTTTAAAAATCATGTTTCTTCAAATTGAGACCTTGATGCAGTATATTTTTTCTAACATTTTTACCTACTGTAAAATTTAAGTTTTTTTTCTATTTTAGACATTTTAATATATAGTGTTTTACAATATATATATATATATATATATATATATATATATATATTGTAACGGACCGATGACCTACCCTCAACCATTTACCTAAATTCATTCCACGGTATATACTGAAACAAGAATCCGGCTGTCCATGGAAAATTACAAAGATCCTGCAACACTACAGCCAAAATAAATCTTTACTATCATTCAACTCGCATTCAATTAGTAACACATACAGGATCCACCCAATTTTCATGTCAATCTGTTAGATTCCCAAAATTCAAACCCAGTCATAATCTGAGTAGTTACTCTGTTCAGGTATAATTTATAAATATATATCTAGCCAATGTGGGCAATGACTTGAAATTATGGTTCATATAGTACACTTTATTAATTATCATATTACATATATGTTTCCATATCAAGAGATACATGAATTCAGTAATGTATTGTCAACAAATTACATACAACCCTTCATGTAACATCAATTTAAATTAACAAATTTATTTTAACTTAATGTAACACATCTAAATATATAAATATAAACTTTTAAACACCATAAATATGATTCTTACCACTTCCATATAATTTCATCCATATAAAGAATATACATAAAATAATATCAACAACTATGTCTCATTCTTGTATACATCACATCTATGTTTCATGCCATCATACAAAAAAATAATAATTTACGATCATTAATACTATCTAAACAAAAGACATTATTTTTTTTCTATTTTTTTTAAATTGAAAAAAAAATGATATAATCATATTAATATACAAATTATTGTTTTGTAAATACAGTTGAATTAATGGGTTCATTTGTGAAAATTATCTGTTGTGAGAACTGGAATTGCCATCAATTGATTAAATTAATTATATGTACTTATAAGTAATGGTTAGTTTGCAACTTGTTAATAAGTGGTTAATATAGGTTTCATTAATAATTAACTTTGTTACTAAATGTTATGTCTTTAATGGGTCAAAACATTAAGTCTTACCTTCCTATATACTCATTTCATCATAGTCCAATCCCTTTTTCTCTTCTAACAAAACCATTTATATTGTTTTAATTTCAAAAATACATTTTACATCATGAAATGCATACATTTAAATTCTTTCGGTACTTGCAGCTCAAAAAAAAAAATCAATATGGCAGTAGGAAAAAAAATAAAGGAGAGAAAACCTTACAAAACTTATAACATCTACATGTCAACCACAACAAACAAACAGTTACATATCAGCATACATTTATGAATGATTCTATAAACATCTTGATGAACATGAGTATGTTCTTTTAAATGGAAAAATTCATTATAAATTGGAAATTATCAGCATCTCTTATATTGGCTTCATTTTTCAAGTTAGTGCCTTCAACGATTTATCCATCTCCCACAAGCTGTCAAAGTAGTTTGGATAATCCTTCATTTGGCAACTTTCACAGTTGATCTATAAAACTTCACATAATATTTGGTAGTTATTGTATACATATATATGTGATGGTGGGAATTCACACCTACAGATCATGTTCATCGCCCTCATCAAAAAACAATCTGAGTTACCTTGACCTTTCACAATGACTTTTAGCACACCTGCGTCATTATTATACTAATATATATATATATATATATATATATATATATCACCTGCAGTCATTATTATACTAATATATATATATATATATATATATATATATATCAGCAGTGAGTATGTTATAGCTATATGATAAACAAAACACGATTAAAGTCAATCTTTGGATAATAAATGTTATTATGTCTAAATTTTCAACAGTCGTAGAATTATCAAATGCTTGATTACATGAGTAAATATCTTTTTACATGTCTCATAATGAGTAGTTCAATAGACTTATAAATTAAATTAAAAAATTATTGGTACATATTATGCTTCAATCAACTGATTATAATTTATTTATTTCTTTAATTTCCATAGTTCATGTAAAAGTTCAATTCCAATGGAAGCATAGTAATATTTCTCCATTTCAGTTTTATTTCTTCTCTTTCTACATGTATATATCAAATTAAACAACTTACAGTTTTATGCATCCTTGCATGTCCAATTATTCTTTCTTTAAAATGTTGAGAAACATTTTTACTAAAATCTACTTTTCAAATTATCTGACTTGCCATCATTAATGAATAAAGAAAAGAAAATCTTGCATATAACTTTTTCTATACATGTTTTTAATTTTTCCAGTCATTAGAAAAAAAAGTTGTTGTTGTTGTCATGGTTATTGCATACATTCTATCAGGTTTTCTCTCCCCTTCACATTACAAAACTAAATTATAAAATCAGCTTTTTTTTTACTTTCTTTACAAAATTTTCTCAACTGTTTGAACAATATCGTTTTGTCAAAGATTATTTTAAAATATTAATAAATGAAATTTAGTAACAAATATATGATTTTTTTCAAGCATTTCCAGTTCATTAAACTACAATATAATTTTATTCATACCATTATATATCATCAACTTACACTGTTCAATAGATGTATTAGCTTTTATATAGCAACACATCCATGTATATATTTATGTCTAAATTTATTTAACGGTAATGGTAGGGGTGAGACCTACAGCAATCCTTACAATTCTCCCAATCCAAAAAGGTTAAAATTTTAATTCTTTTGAACTTTTGACATATACTAGAATATAAAAAATATTTACATTCAATGTCTTGTCACCATAGAGGGTTATTTTCTTTTTCATATAATACATTATTATCTGTAATTATCTATCTCTTTCTTCCTTTCAGTTGGTTTGGTAAATTACAATTTTATGTCTGTATGAGATTTGATCCCTTTTAACATGCATACTCAATAATTCATTTTACTTTCTTTAATTAATTACTACTTAAATAGTACTGTCTATCATATAATTGTATTATGATGAAGTAAAACAGAATCTGACCGGTTCCATATTCCTATTTAGGCAGCATGAAAACTTATCTCGTCAGCTTCTTGTCCTCCTCTGCAGAGTTACAAGACCCTAGAATAACCGCACGAAATATGGAGTGTCCATATGCATACATAATAAGATACACCCTCATATCTCAGTCAGTTCTGAAAGTAGCCAAAACATGCTCAATTATGCAGTCGGACATACTCTCACCACAAAATGCATTTTCCATTTCCACTAGTTCCATGTTGTCTTCTTACAAACAACACATAAATGGCAATTATGAGTGCACTCTAAAATCCACTTTCCACCTTTTTTGATATCCAATCTGCACTAATTTCCTCTATGTTTGCTTCCTAACTAAAATCATGGTTTCAGACTTACAATATATATGTCCCTTTTATTTCACCATTGATATTTAACCAAAATGCATTAGAGTTAGCTTGTTTAACAATAACAAATGTACCATCATATTTAAGAAAAAAATATGATACTTATATTCAGTCGGTTTACTAGTAGGATGCACTGTCACTAAAACTCTATACCCTACTTCAAATTTATGTACCTTCCTCCTCTTTTTTTTATTATTCCTTAAACATGCTTGTTGTGCTAGTCACTGTTGCACCAAACAAATATTGGCTTATTCTTCATGATGATTTGGTCCAATGGTGTGTTTGTATTTTTTTAAATTAGAGTGGTACAAGTTATTAAAATGAAGTTCACAGGGTGTGAATCCAGTAGATTCATTCACACTCTAGTTAATGTAATTTGTTACTTTCTCAGTCTGTTTTAACCAACCTCTGTGCTCATCCACTAGGTACGTCCTAAACATATGTCCAAGCTTCTGCATTATGCTTTCACAAGGATTGGACTGTGGATTTTGAATAGATGTGACAACATGTTTGATCTTCTGCTTTTCCACCCAACCTTTCCATTCATTAGATAAGAAAGGAGTACCATGGCCAGTTAGTATCACATTTGGCTTCCCTATATTAAGAAATTGCAAGGTGTCTATTGCCTTGATGGTGTATCGACCATTAGCTTGAGGTATAGCGTATGCAGAGACATATTTTTAAAAAAGATTATAAGTAACCAACATGCACTTTTGTTTGTTGAACAGAGGCAAAGGTCCATAGTAGTTGATTGCCAAGATCTCATTATTTCTATTATGAGTGATGAACTTTGGTATTTCACTATAGTTTTGGTTGACTGGCTTGGCTCTAAGGCACACTATACAACCTCAAATTACCTTCAGAATGTCTTTGTACATACCTGGCCAACAAAACCAATTTTTGATGGTATTTCTCTGTTTTCTGAGCACCATAGTGTCCATACAAATACTGAATATACATGTTAAGTGTGATGTGCAATACTTCTGGTACTACTACCCTCCACTATTCTGTATTTTCATCAATTCTATATAATAATACTTGATCCCTTAATTGGTATAAAGTAAGATTTTTATGTGCATTCAAAACATCTTTCTTTTTTAAACTTCTTATAATAGGTCCTAGTCTCTGATCCATAAGTTGTAACTCAGATAACATTTCCAATCCATCATCTACATTTCTATCAATGTTTTCCTCAATATTTGTGATGTATGCTTTTTCTATAGATAGATGGTTCTGTTCCAACTCACATGGATTCTGACTGAGTGCATCAGCTATGACATTCTCGGATCCTTTACAATACTGTACAGTGTAGTTAAATTTCTGTAACAGCTTAGTCCACCTAATAAGGGGAGCATTTGTTAAATAGCTGTGATTCAGGAATTGGAGGCTTTTATGATCTGTGATCACAATTACCCCTGATCCAAGAAGTAGTTGTCGGAACTTTTGGAAAGCCCATACTATTGCTAATGCCTCCTTATCTGTCACAGTATAATTAATTTCAGGGCCTTTCATGAGTTGGCTTATAAAATAGAGGACACCTGGACATCTGTCTGCCTGTATTTGAGATAATGTTACCCCCAATCCATAACCGCTGCTATCCATTTGGACCACAAATGGTTTGTCAAAATCATGGAAGGCCAGAATTACCTGTTCCAAAAACTTTGCCTTGATTTTCTCAAAAGCACTATACTGCTCTTAAGTCCACTTCCATTTTTCTTCCTTCCATATTAGTTTCAATAATGGCTCTATATGGTTAGAAAAATTAAGGTAAAACAATGGTAAAAATTACACAACCCTAGGAATGATCGTATTTGTTTTTTATTAACAGGCCTAGAAAAGTTTTGAATTGCACTAATTTTATCTAGGTGAGGCTTTATTCGATTACAACTTACAATATTGCCTAAAAATACCACCTGGTTAGAAACTAATGTACTTTTTTAAGGTTAATCGTAATCCTATTTTGGAAGCATTCCTGAAAAAACAATCAGATGTTGAAGATATTCTTCAATGGATGTGGATTTGCTTATTACATCATCCATGCATATAGTCATAATTCGCTTAACCTCATAAGATAGGGTTCTAGCCAAACATCAGATCAAACCATCTCCACTATTTAACAATCCAAACGGCATTCTATTAAACTGGTATGTGCAACCCTTATACCTAAAAGCAGTGTATTGATGATCATCCAGGTGAAGCTCGATCTGCCAATAACTGGAGGTTAGATCAAAGGTGGAAAACACCTTCTTATTTCCAAATCATACAAACAAGTCAGGTATGAGTGGTGAAATGTTTCTGTCAGGAACAGTAATCTTGTTTAGTTGCCAGGCATCCAAACAAAATCTCATCGACACATCTTTCTTCTTCACCATTATGATTGGATTACAATATGGTGAAGAACATTTGGAAATAATTTCCCATTCTAACATTTTTCTAAGTTGTTTTGAAATTTCCTGCTTATACTGATAAGATATAGGATAAGATCTGGATTGAAATGGCTAATCAGTCATCATATTAATTCTTTGCTGGAAACCCTCAATAACTCCTGGAATTTTTGAAAAAAATTGGAATTGAATTGATAAATTAGAGAATGTAACTCTTTCAAGAGAATGTAACTCTTTCAAATCCTTGCCTTCAAGTAGAATTGATTCTGCAAGTTAAGTGTCAGCCAATGATTCTGGTATACGAGATAATATGCAATTTACCTCAGAATGACCATACCTTGTAGGTAATGTCAAATCTAAGGTATCCTCATTTAATTTTATAATCCTATTTGAGAAAGTAACAATACAATAGTTCATGTGCAAGAAGTCTGTGCCTAATATTACATCATGAATTAATCCATTTAGTATCAAGGAAACATCATAGAGAGTAGTTTGGTTAAACCTGATCTCTACCCAGATCTGTTTTTGTTTCAACTTTGACTTTCTACTATTGGCCATTGTCACTTGCATAGACTTTAAAGGTAACAACATAATCATCAGATTTTTACTCAGTATCCTTTTGTAAAATTGATCAAAAATGACTGAAATTTGACTACCTGAGTCCAATAGCACTTTAACTGGAAAATTTTTACACAGCACTTCTATCATAGGGCAACTTTATGAGCATAATTTGACACTCCATTGTCCCATGAATATGTCATATTGGTGATCTCCCACTTTGTCAAAAGTCTTTTGTTTCTCTGAGTATTTTTGGTTTCTTGAGTTGAGAAACTAGGCCTCAAGTACCTCTTTAGTTTGATGTTTTTAAAATCTGGGGTGCAGACTAACTGCATCCTGGTTTTGAAGAGCCTCCTGAACTCGGTGATGAGCCTCTTGTGGCTTTGCTCATGTTTGGTTGTGTGCACTTTGGAGACCATAACTGTGATGCATTGGTTGGCAGTTTCCTCTCTTTTTGAGGATTTGTATAAGTGTTATCTTTCCTCTTCCGATAGAAGATAGCATTAAGTGAAGGCTCATCTTTTTTTCTTTCTGGACCTCGTGTAGATAAATTGGGTATTATTTAGTTCTATACTGGCCAAAAGTTCAGCAACCTGCTCAATGTTTCTTGCACTAGTACATGGAAAGGATTGCTCTATACGCAAGGGCAAGTTTCTCTTAACAATCCAAATGATCTCTGATTTCATGAGGTGGTAAGTAACCAGTGTGCATAATTTGGTGACCTGTTGTCAAAAAAAATTTACAAATGTTTCCCCAGACATCGACTTGTACCTTACCAAAAGTATATGGTATAAAGTGGCTTTTTGTCTATCCTGATTCCAGAAATTACACACCAATAAAGTTGATTATTCCTCAAATATTAATGGGGTTTGATACAGTGATTTCCACCACATTAATGCCTTACCCTGGAGGTGACTATAGGCAATAATAACTCTTTCAGCTTCTGACACACCTCTGTTAACTGTAAAATATAATTCTAAACTTCGAAGATGTTCTGAGGGTGCTTCATTCAAAAAGCCCTTAAACACTTTAAGTTTCATGAACTGGTTTATCACTTTTACCTGAAATGGTACCTTGAGTTTTTTTCACTTTTTGAGAATCCTTATGGTTCTTCACTTGATAGGGTTCATCAATCATCTGCTGATCATAGGTTTGTTTCTCAGTCAGGCATGGGTAAAGCAATTTCATCTCCTCTACCTCAGCAAATGGTTTAAAAGCAACTATGCTCTCCTCATACTGTTCTTGAGTTCCTAGATCATCCCTTGGTGTTTGTCTCATGAGAACTCTATTATTTGGTTTATTCCAATACCCATCAATTCCTTTATTTCCTTTCAAAGTTTGCCTAGCTGAATTACATTCAACTGGTACATCTGGATGCCCCCAGATTGTGATTTACACATCCTGGAGCAACTTTCCTACTCTTTTGTATAGTTGGGTGTCAAATTTCTGAATCCTCACCTCCAATTTCTCTTCAATTCTGACTCATCCTTTCTGCATGTCTTCTTGGAATTGAGAAATATCCCCTTTTAAACCTACCTCAACTTGGTTGACATCATCTCTTGTTGCCATGTTATCCAACCTACTATTTAATTCTTCTTTGAGATCATTAATTCATCTATACATCTCATTTCCCCCCATATTAGTCATATTTCACTCCAACTTAGACTATAATCTCAATTCCAATTTGGCCACATTTGTTTCAAGAGCAGTCATCTTCAGCCTCATAATCTCCCAAAGGATTTGTAATGTGATAGATTTGCTTTCACTAGATGGCATCAATTGATCCCCTAACATAGGAATCATTTTTGGTATGGGGTCTCTGAAATTTGAATCATTGTTCAATTATCCTCTAACTATTGAATATGTTGATGCATTTATTCTGCAGGTTCCTTAAATGTTTGTTGGAACACCAACCTTTGGTCAATACTTGTGTCCATAACTAAATTTTCACCCATTTTATTTACTTGTGTCTCCTCATCTCTTTCATCCATCTTTAAAATGATCTGGCCACTTTTTAATAGCATAAAGGAAGATATGTCAATTTAATCATTATGAGACAGAATATTCCCTTATTTATTGCTTCTAGAAAATAACTATATTTTTTTCACAATATGTATATTTGTAGTGCAGTCTCAGCTTCCTCTTCTGGTTCTTTGAAGATGATGAAACGAAACTAAAAAACCAAGAATCCAACAGTCCATTGAAAATTGGAAAGATCCTGCAAAACTACAGCGAAAATAAATCTTTATTATCCTTTAACCCACATTCATTTGGTAACACATACAGGTAACACCCACTTTTCAAGTCAATCCATTAGATTCCCAGAATTCAAACCCATTCATAATCTGAGTAGTTACTCTGTTCAGGTATAGTTTATAAATATACATCTAGCCAATGTGGGCAATGACTTGACATTATGGTTCATATAGTACACTTATTAAGAACCTATTGCATATATGTTTCCATATCAAGAGATACATAAATTCAGTGATGTATTGTCAACAAATTACATACAACCCTTGATGTAAGATCAAATTAAATTAACAAATTTATTTTAACTTAATATAACACATTTAAATATATAAATATACACTTCTAAACACCATAAATATGATTCTTACCTGTTCCACATAATTTTAACCAAATAAAAACAAAAAACCATAAATACATAAAATAATAATATCATCAACTATGTGTCATTCTTAGTATACATCGGCATCTATCTTTCATGCCATCATATATAAAAAAATAATTTACGATCATTAATACCATCTAAACAAATAACATTATTTGTTTTTCTATTTTTTTTAATTCAAAAAAATAAATAAATATGATATCATCATATTAATATGCAAATTATTGTTTTGTAAATACAGTTGAATTAATGGGTTTATTTGTGACTATTATCAGTTATGAGAACTGGAATTGCCATCAATTGATTAAATTAATTATATGTACTTATAAGTAATGGTTAGTATGCAACTTGTTAATAAGTGGTTAATATGGGTTTGATTAAAAATTAACTTTGTTACTAAATGTTATATCTTTAATGGGTCAAAAAGTAAGTCTTACCTTCCTATATACACATTTCATCATAGTCCAGTTCTTCTTTATCTTCTAACAATACCATTTATATATTTTTTTAATTTCGTAACTAGATTTTATATCATGAAATGCATACATTTAAATTATTTTTGTACTTCCAGCTCAAAAAAAAAAATCAATATGGAAGTAGAAAAAAAATAAAGAAGAGAAAACCTTACAAAATTTATAACATCAGCATGTCAACCACAACAAACAAACAGTTACATATCAACATACATTTATGAATGATTCTATAAACATCTTTATCAACATGAGTATCTTCTTTAATATGGAAAAATTCATTATAAATTGGAAATTTTCAGCATCTGTTATACTTGCTTCGTTTTTCACATTAGTGCCTTCAACGATTTATCTATCTCCCACAAGCTGACCAAGTAGTTTGGATAATCCTTGATTTGGCAACTTTCAAAATTGATCTATAAAATGTCACATAATATTTGGTAGCCATTGTATATATATATATGTGTGATGTAGGGAATTCACATCTATAGATCATGTTCATCGCCCCACCTCAAAAAAAACATCTGAGTTGCATTGACCTTTCACAATGACTTTTAGCACACTTGCATCATTATTACACTAGTATATATATATATATATATATATACTATGTAATAATGATATATATATATATATATATATATATATATATATCATTTTTTTACATCAGCAGTGAGTATGTTATAGCTATATGATAAATAAAACACAATTAAAGTCAATCTTTGGATAATAAACGTTATTATGTATATATTTTTAACAGTCCTAGAATTATCAAATACTTGATTACATAAATATATTGTCAAATGTTTCATAATGAATAGTTCAATAGACTTATAAATAAAATAAAAAAATATTGGTGCATATTATGCTTCAATCAAGTGAATATAATCTATTTATTTCTTTAATTTCCATAGTTCATGTAAAAGTTAAATTCCAATGGAAGCAGAGTAATATTCCTCTGTTTCAGTTTTCTTTTCTTTTTTTCTACATCTATATAACAAACTAAACAACTTACAGTTTTACGCATCCTTGCATGTCCAATTATTCTTTCTTTAAAATGTTAAACATTTTTACCAAAATATACTTTTCAAATTATCTGACTTGCCATCATTAATGAATAAAGAAAAAAATATTGTGTACAACTTTTTCTATACATGTTTTTAATTTTTTCCAGCCATTAGAAAAAAAAATAGTTGTTGGTGTTGCCATGGTTATTGCATACGTTCTATCAGGTTGTCTCTTCCCTTCACATTACAACACTAAATTAAAAATAGGCTTTTTTACTTTCTTTACAAAACTTTCTCAACTGTTTGAACAATATCGTTTTGTCAAAGGTTATTTTAAAATATTAATAAAATGAAATTTAGTAACAAATTTATGATTTTGTTTCAAGCATTTCCAGTTCATTAAACTACAATATAATTTTATTCATACCATTATATATCATCAACTTACACTGTTCAATAGATGTATTAGCTTTTATAAATCAACACATCCATGTATGTATTTATGTTTAAATGCATTTAATGGTAAGGATAGGGATGAGACCTACAGCAGTCCTTACAATATATATATATATATATATATATATATATATATATTGTGGTGATCGAACATACTGCGATCACATATATAGATATTTAACATTATAAATAATATTAAATAGTGTGTTCTAAAATACTAACAAAATAATTTAAAACTTATGAAGAAAGAAATGTTTTAATTAATAAGAGAGAGGGAAATAGAATCAAAAAGATTCTTATATTTTACCCTCCAAAGTCAAGATTTTGAGAAATAAACAATAGTTAAAGTTAGAAATATTGAAATTGTATATTAATAAAATTAATAGTGATAAAGAAATAGAAATGAAATACAAACTAAAATGTCATTTAGAAGCAAAGGTAAAGTTAAAAAGGGTTTAAGTCAGAGTAAAATAAAAATTTAAAACCTGACCAAAAGATAAGGATCTGGGTCATAAAAGTACACATTTGATGATAAAACGAAATGTGTGTATGGAGTATATATGAAGTATGATAAAGACAGAAAAAATTAATCCTTGTCAAAATAAAAATAAAAGAACATTTTATTAAAATTCTGTTTAATTAAAAGAAAAAAGGAATAAATAAATGTACATAGTGCTATGAAATTATATAAAAGTAAATCGATATAAATGACCGAAGGTGTAGTAAGAAAAAAAAGGTGTAAATAATGGCTAAAAACAAAGGATCGAAAGAATAAAGAATTGTGGAATTTTTAAATTAAAATTATTAGTAGAAAGAGACTTCTTGTTGAGACATTTGTGGACACACTGCTTCGATAACAAGCAGCCATAATTAACAAGATATGATTTCTAACATCGGTGACTAATCAAGAATGGCTGACTAAGGGCTGTCATGATCCCATGCCGATTCAAACTCCTCGTGCTCTAAAGATTCCTGTCTACATGTAACAACTGCTTATTTAGTGCCTGCTGGAGGGTTCGTTTTGCCTTGTCCTTGATGACCTAAATACAGAGGAGTTCCTCAACCAAAATCTTACCTAAGAGTGACTGCTCCCTGCAAAAGAAGTGAAGAAATTCCATGTGGCGGTCAGCAAAACTTCAAGTTACTTCAGAGACTCAATAAGCCTAGGTAAAATATGTACACTACATTCTATATTTACATGTGCACATACCTTTAATTTAGACAATGGCCAAATTCTTACTTTGAATGATACAGACATTCTTTATTTTTTTTTTATAAACACGTAGTGACAATTATAAATGTACAATCATTTATATGATCTTTTTATTTTATTTTTACTCGTAACATTATAGCAAATATTCTGTTTTTATTGTCTGTACATGATTTAAAGTATTTCCTTTATTGTTTAATTTATTGTATTAAATATTTATTGATTTAAATCTATTTTGTCTTGTTCTTCACCACTCCAAAAAGAAATATAGTTGTAGGGGTTGAGAATAATCATAATTCCTTGTGGGCATTGAATTAACATGTGTAGCTAGTGGTGCAGTATTTTGATCCCAATAAAATTTATAAATATCCAAGCACTGTAACTCTGTAAATCTTACAGCAGTGGAGAGACAGTTGATGGGAAAAATAACATGGGGCTATACCTGTATAATTACAGGTTTGGTCAAGTAGGGATATAGACTCATTTATGTCCATATGTTCTTGCTGCTTATGGTAGCAGAAGGTGGACGATCTTGAATTTTCAGAATTTCCCATTATATATAAATAAAAGGGAAGTTAAGCATTCTATTGTCATGTTAGTGTTACAATATATATATATATATATATATATATATATATATATATATATATATATATATATATATATATATATATATATATCATCAACCATTATCAATCCACTGCATGATGAAGGGCTCTCCAAGTTTAATGCATCTTCTCTGATCTTTAGCTTTATTTCACCACAGCATCCCTGATCATTTTCTTATTTCATCCATCCATCTCACATGTCTCTTTCTGGGTCTTATACAATCTCTTGGAATCCAGTTTAAGATTTCAATTGTCAATCTATTATCATATCTTCTAGCAATATGTCCATCCCAGCTCCACTTCAATTGTTTAATTTTTTCAATGAGGTCAGTTACACCTGTTTGTTCTTTTACCCATACATTGCATTTTTGATCTCTTCTTGTTATTCCCAACATGCATCTCTCCATACTTCATTGAGTAGTCTGGAGTCTTGATATTGCTCATCTATTTAGTGTCCAAGTCTCATATCCATAAGTAAGAACTGATAAGTCATATTTGTTAAAAACCTTCCTTTTCAAAGACATAGGCATATTTTTGTTTGTATCAAGTTATTTCTACCAAAAGAACTCCGACCAAGTTTAATTCTATGATTAATTTCATCCATTTTGTTTTTATCTGTAATAATAATCTGACCAAGGTATTTGTAACTGTTAACTTCTTCTAATTCTTCATAATCAATCTTTATTTTCATATTTTGAGCAAATCGATTAAACATTACTTTAGTCTTTTTAACATTTATCTTTAGTCCTACTTTCCTCCGTTTATCTGATAACTCCTGCAATATTTATTGCAGCTCTGAAGCATTATTTGCAAAAACAACTATATCATCTGCAAAATCTAAATGACTTAAATTATCCCCATTTACTTTCATTTCTTTAGTGTTCCATTTTAAATCACAAAATACTTTTTGCAACTCTGCTGTAAAATGTTTCGGAGATATGGAGAAACCTTGTCTTACACATTTTTCAATATTGACTTTCCCAGTATCATTATGTAATCTAATTGTTGCTGTTGCATTTTTTATAAATATTCAATAAAATATGACAATATCCTGGATCTATATCTTGATGATATCATTGAAGAAATGTTTATTTAATCAAATACCTTTTCATAATCTACAAATCCAAAACATGGTAACTCATATTCATTTGTCCTTTCTCTAACATCTATCAATACCTGGATATTATCTACTGTACTCAAACCACTTTTAAATCCAACTTGCTCCCTTGGGTGGTGGAAATCCAATATACTTTGTAGATAAATTGTAATTATCTTGGTAAAAATTTTGTATAAATCTCATAAAAGGCTGATAGGTCTGTAATTTCTAATATCTTTTTATAACCTTTTTTAAATATTAATATTATTACTTCATCCTTCCAATCATCTGGCACATATTTATCATTTAGACATTTAGTATAAAACTTTGCTAATTTTTTTTTTACTTCTTCACCTGCTTTTTTTATTATATCAATTATAATTTCATCATTATCTGGAGCCTTTTCTTTCTTCATACATTTAATTGCATGTTTCACTTTTTCATTTACAATTCTGAGCAATTTTAAAGATATAATATAAATAAGAGGTACTTGTTCTTTATTACTATATAATTCTTGATAAAAGTATTCTACCCATTCCATAATGTCATCTCTTTTTCTAGTAATAATATCAATTTTTTTTTCTTATTGCAGATATACATTTTCTACCAATACCAAAATGTTGTTTTACATTCTTGAGACGTTTATTTTCTTCGACAGATTTCATTGCTAGTTCACAGTTATACTTTCTCATATCATTTTCAATTTTTTTCCGTATGATTTTACAAAGTTCGAGATATTCAATCATTTTTAATGCATCGATTTTCTGCATATATCTTCATATTGCTTCTTGTCTTCATAAATCCTCTACTCTCAGTAGAAATTTTATTGGTAAATTGCTGCTTTTTCTAGCAGCTATCTTTGTTGCAATTTTTAAAAGTGTATCATTTTTTTTCATATTAATTTCATTCAAATCTGAATCATGTTCAAAAATCTACTAATACTTACAACCGATTTGTAAGTTCTAATTTAACTGTATTAGAATGTTTCTGATGATTAGGAATATCAACTTTAAAAAAATGTTTTTCTTAATATTTTTTGTCTCTCTAGTTTTGCATTAGGATGTATTTTACATCTTACTAATCAATGATCACTTCCTGTGTTAAATTTATTAAGAACATTACAATCTTGAAAAATTTATTTTCTGTAAGTCAAAATATAATCCAATTCTGCTGTACCTTCATTGAAATGATTCGATGTCCATTTCCTGTTATCATTTTTCTCAAAAATGAATTCATAATATAAAGTTTTTTTTGGCAATCTCCACTAGTCTATGTTCTCTTTCATTTCTATTACAATAACCAAAATTACCTACACCACTTTCAACTTTTATTTGTTTACCAATTCTCACATTAAAGTCCCCCATAACAATTTTAAAATGTTGTTTACTCTGATCGAAAGCCTTTTGTATATCCATATAAAATTTTTCTACTACTTCATCAATGTGAGAACTTATAGGGGCATAAACCTCAATTATATGCATTTGGTATCTGCTATTAAGTTGTATAACTAATATTACCACACAGTCTGATACACCATCAATCTCCACAATGTTGTTCTTCCACTTTTTATTTATAATGAATCCTACTCCACTTATATTTCCAATACTTGTGCCTTTATATTAGAGCACATGTCCACTTTTTAAATGAAATGTATCTTCACCTTTTTCTTCTAACTTCACAATGTTCCATTTAATAAAATACAATTTTTCTAAGTATTGCAATCTTTCTCCACTTGAAAGTGATCTGTACTGTAAATACCTAAATAAAAACTCATCATCAAATGGCAGCCTGGGTCCACAATAAGGGGATTCTTAGCACTGTCCTCATTCTGCTGCCTTTGATTGTTATTTTACAGCCTTCTGGAAAAAGGGCCATGATTTATTTTTGTCTGTCATAATTGTATTTATGTATTACAAAAATATTTATCATTTACACAAACATTATTTCTGTCTCATCCGGCAACTGAGATTAAAGACCATGGTGTTTAAAGATCTTAGACTCAGAGGTAAAAAGACAATAAACTCACCATGCTGTTTAATGTTTGTTGGTGAGCAGCCCATCCATGTTTGTATACTATATGAATAATCACAAAGTTATAACAGCCACAATGAGAAGAACGTATGGAATGAACATTTGGAATTTGCCCTGCTTGGTTCCTTTAAGGTCTCCAAGAGGAATCAAACTCTCTCTTTCAGTTAATAGCATTTTTTTCTGCAGCCATATATATATATATATATATATATATATATATATATATATAATTTTTCAAATACATTATTGATGGCAAACTGCAATAAGAATGAATCGAATGTTTACTCTAGAATTTATAAAACTATTAATAATATGGCTTTTAGTTATCCAATGATGTACAAACACTAGAATAATCAACTGTTTGATGTATTTTAAACTACTAAACATCAAATATAAGACTTTTTTTTTTGAGACATAGAAGCTGATAAATTCAACAAACATTCAAGATTAACCTTTTTTTCTTTGATTTTTATAAAAGTCAGTGCAGCCTTTGATACAATATACATTTTAATTGTAGTATCTCAGATACATTACCAAGTACTTATACATCATTAGAAGTAGAATATATCTAGACAAACTTTAATATAATTTTTTCCTAATCTCACACACAAATATAGGTGTCTATTTTGGTCGTGTTTTAAAGCTATTGGTGCCATCAAATATTTTATTTAAATGATTATTGTTTTTATATATTTAATTATTTTATCAATGTAATCTGCAAAAATGACTCTTGCTTTCTAGAAACCTTACAATTTCTTTTCTTGTAAATTTTATTGTCCATAAATTTTAATTTTTAGCCTGACATATATTTAAAATATGAGAATGATATGTTTCTTATATATTAAACCACTAAGTATTATATGACCCCACATTTCTTACGCTTACAGACGTTGTTTAAACAGAGGTGAAACCCTCTATATAGTGGCACCACTCAGTGCAAGCAACAATAATCAATGATGCCAGAAGTTATGAAGAAATCACAATCTAGAAACTGGTCTGGGAATATTGGATGATTAGGCACAAGATAGAGAATTTATACACAAACCATCTTGCTTTCATTGATTACTCTGACTTGCACTAATCCATGCTGCTCTATGGAGAATTTTGTCTTCTTGTATGGTAGAATTATCTTAGAATAAAAAGTACTTCCACTATTCTTTTTTTATAATTTTATGTGGTTAACAATTTTATTTTTTATATAACTGTATTGTTCATGTAAGCAGATATTAAGAACTTTCACAAAACTTTTGTCTCCTATCTTCAAAGAAACTAAAGGAAATTAAGACAGTGTCACTTCATTTTTTACCTTGATTCCATATGCGACCATAAACATTCTCTTAAACGGATTATGTATTATTATGTCCAGTATCACATCTAGCATGGTTTTGATGATGTTTGGTATAGCAGTCACATAATGAAGATGGGTTGATTGAAATCATGTGAACTTATTCTAAATTCATTTAATATAATTCATATCTCTCTGTGTATGACTACTTAGATATTATGGTTTATGGACATTATATAATATAATCTTCGAAGTACTCTCATAATTCACTAGCAGCAATTTGATTAAGTATTACAGATGGAATTCAGTAAGTATTTATTTTTTTGTTTCAGTAAACATTTTTATTCTTCTTCCAATATATGTGAGCTCTGAGAATACATTCAGATGATAATTGTGATCTGATAGTCTTCCATTATTTTAATTGTGTTGTCTGCATTAGATTGTGCAAGATGATATGCAACAACATACTTCTAAACACCAATGCAATTAACTACAAGGTATTGTCTGAGAGTCTGACAATGAACCACAATGACTGATAATAAAAATTATTATTAGACTTATTAAATAATGGTCAGTTTCATGATCTATCATGAAATTCGTTAGAATGTTTAATCCGTAGATAAATTTCACTATTGCCTAACATAAAATTATACTACAGCACATTTTCATTCAGTGACACAGATTATATTATAAAAATTCCACATTCTGAGGACAAAAGTGTCTATGTGAACAATGCTTTCTGAGGGTGAATTTTTACAGTAACGTGTGTATTACTGATAGCCCTTCGCATATGAAGTTTTCCCCAAAAAATCAAGTCATCCCCCCTTATACAAAGTTTTTCCAAACTTTGGGTCATTCAAAAAGGTAAGTGAAGAAACCGACAGCAGAACACACCCACATAAAGTCATGAAATTGAACTCTCCAGCTTTAACTTAACTTTAAATTAGACCTCTATGTTTATGGACAACAAATATTTTTTTGTTCGTTGCCAAGTGCCAATCTCATTATTTAACAAGAATCATAGGGCTTATTAAATATTTATTTGATTCAGCCATTTAATTAGTTACCCGCCTTAATGCTCAGGGTATGGTAGCACATTGCGCTGGAGAAGAAACAAAAGGGGAATGAAGTTTCAAATCAATTAGCTTTCTATTTTCTTTTACTCCCACTAAAGGTTAAAATAAACCTTTTACAATCCTCATATACCTGTCCATCTAATATGTCTCACTTTAAATTATCATTAAATTCACACCAGCATGCACATGTATAAGATTTTGGAACATATAAATTCTATAATGTGTAACACCCTAAATCAATAATTTAATTACACATCTACTAATACTTATTCAAAAAACATAATCAATAAATGGCACACATATACATATAAAAATATTTTAATGACTTATTATTAAGGGGAAAACAACAAAAAAATATTTAATAATACAGGTATATTACAAAATATTCTCGCAATTAGGTTGGATTAACTTTAAAAATTTAAAATGGCATAATAAGTGTATATTTACTGGTATAATATAATCTGAATAACTTGCATATGTGTTTCCTAGTGCACTCGCAAAATGACTCTGGGGATCCTACCTAGGCAAATATGGCATCCATCACTTCCACTTAACATTTCATTCCTTTAGTCCCTCTGCAGTGGCATTTTCAATCTACTGTTCTGTCTTCTTTTGGCTAAATTCCAGAATGGCAGGCGATCTACACTGGATTCAAATAGCTTTTGTTATGAAGGGCACATGGAGATGTTGACTGTGGTATATATTTACATGGCATATGTAAAATGGGTGGAGTCTGAACACCGACCAGGCACAATGGTGATTCTACTCCAACTTTCTGCTTTTTAGCTAGTGTAATAGCTTCTCCTAATAAATTTTCTTCAAAAATAAATTAGAATATCTGCAATTCTGACACATCAGACTAGCAGAGCTCAACTATCCATTTCTTTTTAAATTAATTAATCAATCCTAGTTGTCTTTCTCCTTATTGCTGGTATTCCTTTGTTTTCAAAAATAGATTTTCTTATAAAAATGTCAACAAAAGGAAAACTACTTAGCGATCTTTTCTTTTGCTTATCTAATTCTTTTTTTTAAATTCCTGAACTTTTAATTACAAATTCTTTTGTCAGCTTTAACCAAACATAAGAAATCCATGTTCATTTTTTTAAATCAAAAGTATTTCTGCAAACTCTATTTAATTAAAACAAACACACACAGAAAATATATCCCTTCAAGTAGTTGGATTTTGCTTTCTTTACTTTTCTTTCTTTTTATTGAACAATGAGATCCATTTTTCCAATTAATTCAGGAAGTTTATACTCACAAAAGAAATGTTTCTTTTACCTGCTTTAAAATCTTCTAAATTTTTACTTTCTTGTTCTCAACAATAACATTTACCTACATATATGTATGCCACTCATAATATATGTCTACACCCCTCGTTTCAGCAAATACAGGTGCGCTTGGTCTGTGCGACTTTTACAAATAATTATAGCATAATAATAAGATATAAATAAAGAAAAAAACATTATCTACAAACTACATTTTAGTTCCTTTTTTGTAACAGGGATTGAACCCAGTTTCTGTTACAATATATATATATATATATATATATATATATATATATATATATATATATATATATATATATATATATATATATATATATATATATATATATATATATATATATATATATAATATGAAATAATATAAGTGTAATAAAACAATTCACTAGAATAAAACTACAAAATTTTAAAAAATGCCTATTTAATATTTAATTTTTTATATAGGCATTTTTTTAAAACTGTGTAGATTTATTCTAGTGAATTGTTATATATATATATATATATATATATATATATATATATATATATATTATATATATATATATATATATATATATTGTACCAGTTAGAAATCGCATATACACCTTAACCATTGAAAAAAATGGTACTATATATCTGCGTAAATCATGAGCATGAAATGACATGTACATTTTAAAATGGGAGATTGATAATAATCTTTGATAATATCCAGGGTTAAATACAAACAAGTATTACTTTACTAATTATTAGAGGAAAGAAGTTTGATTTCAACTAAAAATCAAAATCTCCCCTTGTTAAACTATTTATTCTTCCCCCAAATATCTATTTGCCCAGTAGATGTTTTCCCTTGCTCTTCACATACCTTTAAAAGATTGTACTAATTTGTCATCCCTTAGCACCACCCCCCAATATAATAAAACAAAGCAAAAAGTTAAATAATTTTCATTTCCTTATCTGTCAAGAGAGTATACAAAGCAGAATGTTCTGTTCTTGGACATAGGTTTATTTGGATGAAAGAAAACTGGGTTAAAAGTATATTAGAATTCAATTCCCTGATATAATATTTTGATAACTAGCTCAAATTTAATTCCCTATCTCGGGTACTTTGGGTAACTATTTCTATAACCTTTTATAGCCATGGTAAGCACATATTGCAAATAGGAAATTGCATTTTATTATTATTTTTCTTTATTCTAGAATAAATTATACGAGAAACTAATAAATTACAAGATAATATCATTCATTTAATTAAAACTCTGTTCCACCACATATAGATTTAAACATTATAATATTGAGTCATAAATTATTTATACAGCTTTCTATTACAATTTTACTATTCTACACATAATCATACATTAATATTTAAATTCTTATATTGAAGATCTACATTTAGATTAAAATGAACAAAGAAACAAACAAAATCCATTTTCTAACTTATATGTAAGTTAACTTATTTGCTATAAAATACAAATGATCAAAGATGGATGCCAATAGGTGTGGTCTATACTCCCTTCTCCCTATTCAAAACAATTAATGTTTCATTGTATAAATCCTCCAAAATAATGAAATAAGTTATACACAGATCTAACGCTTAAACTTTCCCCATTTGCTATAATAAACTTTTAAGATTATATACACCTTTACATTTAGGTAAGTAAAGTTATATTTATGAATATACTATTTTTTTATATAAAAAAATTAAAAAAAAATTATAGGCTGGCTATATATCACTCCATGTGAGGAGATGCCGCCATGAATAAAGTTAAATAAGGTGTAAAGGTAAAATGGGGATTTGAGTGAGATCTATGTATAAACAATATTATTTTGCAATATTTTATACAACAAAAAAATGATTATATCTTATAATGTGTTAGTAAATATATTACAGTTATACTTGTTATAATGACTCTAATAATACAAACAATAAACCAAACATTATTAGAAACATTTCCTTTATTTTGTTGTACTCATCTCTATCTGCTTGCTCTTCAGGTTGAAACTTCTGGATGGACAAACTGAACTACCAGAAAGGAATGTGATGTTCACTTTAACTTCTTTCCATCTTTGTAGAGTTCTTTAATCAGGATACACTATGTGTCTAAAACATACATCGTGGTGATTACATAACTGAACTGGCAGACGCACTGCTACAGTTCTTTTATTCCATGGTTCTGTGGTCGATTAGATGAAATCTGGTCATCATTTGTATGGATGCTTCTCTACTGGATCTTTTAAGACATATTACCAATATGGGTGACTTTCACTATAAGTTTATTTTTCCTAAAATGGATTAAAATCTTTCTTTCTTTTTTTTTGATTGATCACTGAACAGATTTGCCATATCATATGGTTGATGATGGCTTTAGTTTATATCTGTGAAAGCACTGGGAAAGACATTCAACAGAAATTTATATTCATTCATAAGTGGCAGGTCCCATAAACAAAAAATTATACTCATCAAAATCCTTCTTGAATTAAAAAAATATATATTCCGCAATCCAGCAGCATATTTAACAAAAAGAATAAATGTCTGATAATAATTTTCCACTACATCTCAAAGGTATATTTTTGTAGCTCTCTCAGTCTAATAATAATTAATACCCCCTACAACTTACAGGTAGGTTATATATATATATATATATATATATAATATATATATATATACTTACAGGTAGGTTATATATATCCCATCTACCCACAAGTTGCAATTGCTTACATCCCCCTTCGAGCTATTGCATCAGATAAATTTTGTTTTTAGTACATTTTTTTATAAATTATGTTTAAAAATTCTGTTTTTAGGAATTTCAAAACTCCATATTTGAGTAAGACAACGCACCTTCTTTAAATAACATATTTGTAATTTGATTTACAAATTAATTAAAAAAATTACTCTACTTGATTACATGCAAAAAAAAGTTGAAATAGAAAGACAAAAATTAATTAAATCCACCTTTTAAATGGGAGATTCTTTTCACACACAGAAAAATATTTTTTTTTTTTTTTAAAAAAAAAAAACATTTTAAACATTATATATATATATATAGAAATTTTTATACATCTACGTATTAGAACATTTGCAATAAATATGATACATCTACTAATAAATAAACACAAAGAGATAAAAACATAAAATATTCTACCATGTAAACAAATTTTAATTGTCTAATTTCTTTACATACATTTAAAAATACTTTTCTCCAAAGTAACTAAATTCATAGTGTGTGTTAAATATGTCAAAATGATAAATATATAAGTGTTAGTTATGTAAGAAAGGAGATGGGAATCTAGTATAGACCAAAACTCTCATTGTTTATTTAATGAATTTAATAAAGTTAGCTGAGCCAAATTGTTGGCTACAGCCATCTTGTTCATAGACAGTTTATGGTTATATATATATATATATATATATATATATATATATATATATATATATATATATATATATATATATATATATATATATATATATTGTAATGGTCAGTTATATTTTTAAATTACCTTTGATCACAGAGGGTGCCAACAGATCACAACATATCTGGAAAATTTGTTCACTGTGAACAAAGGTTAATGGTGATGATGACCGGCATCAACCAGACTCAGCAAGATAGCAAAAGATCTTACTAAATTATTCAGACAATCAAGAAATAAATTAACAACCAGTGTTAGTTAATATAATGTTAAAATTTATTAGATTTACAATTAAAATGTCAGAGCTCAATAAAATTTAAACATATACAAAAGTAGAAATTAAAACCCAACTTTCTCGTGGAGCATGTTAGAGATAAAAGAAGACAATAAACATTTCTGCATATATACAAATCTTCTCATAGAATGACAGGAAAAGAGAAGAAACTTTACTTTTGCTTGATTAAAAAAAATATTCTTTTTTACATTTAAAGATTTTTCAAAAATCTTTAGTCATGTAAAGAATCAATGAATCATTGTGATCGAGCCTTCTCCAGGATATTAAATCTAGAGACATCATATGTTACAGGTTATTTAATGATAATTACTGTTAAAATTATCAAGATTGATCAAATATAATGTGAAAGAATTACGGCTTGTGTAATTTAAAAAAAAATCAAATCCCCGGTTGTTGATAAAACCGGGCTTATTCAATTGAGAAACATTAGTCAAATGATGGCAAGTTACTATATTCTAAATTAACTTATTGTCTCAAAAATAGACTGGTAAGTAAGGTGAGAACAATTAATATCTGCCCAATATTTATTAAGAATATAAATTAATCAAAGATTAATCTAAATAGCTATTAAAAGAAATCTACAATACATCCTCTGCTCCATACTAAATGAATAATTTAAACTTACAAAATATACAATTTAAATTAAAAGATATCTTTACACACTGATAGATAAAAGAATATGTTATGTAATAGTGAAATGAAAATTTTGTACAATTGCTACTTTTATATTGAGCGGAGGTTATTATGAGAGAATTTATGCCTTAGTGTGAATATAAAATCAGTTAGCTTATGTTACTAATATGTCCAGTGAGCACTCACAAATGGATGATAGTAAGATTGATTGAAATTTTTTTCCTTAAATGGTAATGAGTGTGAAGGATGTGGAGGAATCAGTCTTAGTTTAGGTTTTAATTAGATCACAATTGGCGAAAACAGCTCGGAGATCAGAAACCGCCTAGAGTTGGATTAGCAGCACATCCTCGAGGTTTGAACCCACCTGGTATAGAAGGTGGCCAACTTCTAAAGTGAACACAAACTAATGTAGGCTTTCCTAAGAATTCTGCCAAAATTTCTTTCAACATATAAGTGAATAAATTTGCTTCACTCTGCATCACAGAAGCAAACAGCACTACCTTCAAAAGTATCACAAGTCTGGCATATAACTAAGCACCCCCATAAAATAATATAAAACAACCATTAGATATCTATTGGCAAACAAAAATGAGTAAGCTTGTTATTTCAAGAATAAACTAGGTCATTTTAGACTAATTTTTAAGTCTCTTACCTCCTCGAATAATCCGTCCTCCTTTTCACTTTTTAAATATCACCTTTTTAATTTCTCGCACAATCTTTTTTTTTAAAATTAGATATCTTAGCCTAGAGCAAATCTCATTTAAAAAAATATTAATTAATTAAACATCTGCTCTATTTAGATAAAATAAATTCATATTAAAGAAACAAAAATGCAAATAGCTTATCAAATTGATCAAAAAAAAAAAAAATTTCCAGAAAAAAGAATACAAATAATTTTCTTTTAATTAAAAAAAAAAAAAACTTTCACCAGATAAAATAAAATTTTAGTTTTTCTCTTACAAAATAAACTCAAAAGATTTTGAATCACACTTTTTAAACAACACAAGTTTACAGACAATAAAATAAGTGTGTGAATATACTTTTTTTATGTAAAAAATAAATAAATATTAAATCTTTAAACTTTTGAGATGGAAGTATCCGGTTCAATATATATATATATATATATATATATATATATATATATATATATATATATATATATATTAACATTACAAGCATAAAGCTAAACTAGTCAATATAAAATCAAAACTACCCCAAATCTAAAAATTAAACCAGACCAGCATAAAAATAATATTAAAACACAACCTAAGGTTTCACTGCTACAAGCAGACTTCTCAAGTGTAAAGAACTACAAAAAAACCACACATTATATATACTATTAAAATTACCCACAAATCCATTCACTTCCCATCCACCCTTAATATTAAAAGAACTCTTAAATAAGTTAATTGCTTCAGAATAATAAATTTTCAATAATAAAGACTCTTTAATTCTTCTTTTGATTTCATTTCTCTCAAAGAAGACAACCTTAGCTTCATCAAAATCAATAGTGTGGCCTGTATCTTTTTCATGGACATACAAAGCAGAACTAAGATATCTATTTTTAACTCTACTTTTATGAACCTTTATTCTTTCATTTAAACTCAAACTACTCTGACCTATGTAAACCTTCTTACAAAATAAACAAGGAATAAAATATACCACACCAGGAATAGAAAGACTATTCCTGGTGTGGTATATTTTATTCCTTGTTTATTTTGTAAGAAGGTTTACATAGGTCAGAGTAGTTTGAGTTTAAATGAAAGAATAAAGGTTCATAAAAGTAGAGTTAAAAATAGATATCTTAGTTCTGCTTTGTATGTCCATGAAAAAGATACAGGCCACACTATTGATTTTGATGAAGCTAAGGTTGTCTTCTTTGAGAGAAATGAAATCAAAAGAAGAATTAAAGAGTCTTTATTATTGAAAATTTATTATTCTGAAGCAATTAACTTATTTAAGAGTTCTTTTAATATTAAGGGTAGATGGGAAGTGAATGGATTTGTGGGTAGTTTTTAATAGTATATATAATGTGTGGTTTTTTTGTAGTTCTTTACACTTGAGAAGTCTGCTTGTAGCAGTGCAACCTTAGGTTGTGTTTTAATATTATTTTTATGCTGGTCTGGTTTAATTTTAGATTTGGGGTAGTTTTCATATATATATATATATATATATATATATATATATATATATATATATATATATATATATATATATATATATAGTAATAACAAATGTCAGATGTCACATGACTTATATATAGCTTGCACTTACAAATATGTAAAATTAAGAGCATGCTAATAGCTCTAAACAAGCTTTTTTTTATTTATGATAAATGCTACTACAAGAGAAGACATTCAAATCATTTTTATCTTGGATTGTTCCCATCCTCAGACCGGTTTTGACCTATGGGTCTCCTCATTGAAGAGACAGACCCATAGGTAGAAACCGGTCTGGGGATGGTGACAATCCAAGATAAAAATGATTTGAATGTCTTCTCTTGTAGTAGCATTTATCATAAATAAAAAAAAAAAAGCTTGTTTAGAGCTATTAGCACGCTCTTAATTATATATATATATATATATATATATATATATATATATATATATATATATATATATATATATATATATATATATATATATATATATATATATATATATCTTCAGCACATAAACATTGCTGCATAAACTGAACTGGATTTTAACTGAAAATACTACATATAATTTTACCTGAAACCTTAATATATTAAACTAAGTAATGTAATTCTTCAAGGAGTAAACATCACTAAACAAAACAACTTTTTAATTACTGATACGCTACAATTCATTGTGTTACAGTGAAACTTTTAAGTTTATTAATTAGTAGGCTTTTTTTATCCTTTCTATCTTATGGACTTAGCGCTTGCAGAGCCCTTGCAGCTCCATATTCATAGTCCTTTTTTGCTGTTAACTATATGTAAATGCATCTTTTGCTTATGTGATTATGGTTCAAGAATTTGAAACATTTTTATCCATGATCACATTAACATCAGAGCCCAAAAATAATTTTCATTTTTTTGTAACGGCCATATTAATTCTTAGGTTGTCTTCTTTGTAACAATATATTTAGATTGGATGCTTTAAGAGATTAAACTCATGTGTGGTTATCATTTTGCAGTTTGAAGAGAATTGATTCAAGTCCATAACTACTTCTACCGGTTTAGACATAAAAAAAGGCTTGTTAAATCAAGATTTGTTAAATTACATTTTTAAGATTCTCAGAATCTGGATCATGGTTTGATGCCCATTGTCAGGATTCTTTATTTAATAATTGAAGCATAAACTTAATTTCGAAGGCTAAATTATTAATAAAACTTGTGATATAAGTCATATAGAGCTATAAATGATCATATTTGTTTTTGAGGACTAAGAGTTTCAAAAACTGTGATCATTATTTTGTCAGACTGTGACCTTATAATTTCCCACTATTTTGCCTAAAATAGTGTTTTATTAAAGTATTCCTTGTTATATCAATCAAACTGCTTTTGCTGTATGCTTTAAAGAAATAGTATATGTGACCTAAAATCTCTTTTAGATTCTTTAGTTCCAACTTCTTCCCCATATATGCATAAAAATAAAGGATTAAAATACATCTGACAAGATAAGATAGAAGTAACTCAATAGGTCATCTAGTGAAATTGATAAGAATAGACAATTTTAAACTGTTGAATATTTTAAGTCATCTTAATGAAGGACAAACTGCATATAGCATGATATGAGATAGGATTTGATAAATACTTGCAATATTTCAAAATTTAAGAAGATCCGGATCAGTGGATATTCTTATTTGGATTTTTAAGCTTATTCAATTATCTATCATCTAGACATACTTTTTAGACATTAATATCCTTTATGATTACTATAAAATTTTAAAAAGTGTTAAATATTAAGTAATTTTCCCCAATCCATCAATTGGTGTATTAGCTTTCCTATTTCGGCCTTCGACTAATGTGGTGTTTGTAATAACATGATTTAAGAAATTGATCTTCAAAGATCATGTTACTATGCATATTCCTAAAGACAATGCTAAATATTTCTGAAAATATTTGAAGGTATTGACCCATTGTATGGCACAATTTATTTTTCCATATTTCTTGTAAAACTCGTCATTATTCACATCTTTCAATACATCTTATGAATAATCAATGAGGTTTAAATAGCCAATTTCTTTGGAATAGTGAATTTTTGAAAATTTAAATTCAAAATTTTAATCAAGATTTATTACTTGCTTTCTTGTAAACTCTAATATGTTATTAAAGTGGTTCGGATAATATAACCTCAATACTACATCACGAATTAACCCTTTAATATCAAATATCCATGAAGTTATATCATTTGTTTTATTTTACACTCGTCACATTTTTTGTCTCTAATTATACTTCAAAATAAGGCATCTTATGTTCTGGATATATTTTACTTCATCTACTTTTTCTCCCCCCCTCCTCCCCTCCTTCTTCCTCTCCTCCTCCTCCTCCCCCTCCCCCCCCCCCCCCCCCCCCCCCCCCCCCCCTCCTCCTCCTTCTTCTTTTCTTCTTCTACTTTTTCTTCTTCTTCTTCTTCTTCTTCTTCTTCTTCTTCTTCTTCTTCTTCTTCTTCTTCTTCTTCTTCTTCTTCTTCTTCTTCTTCTTCTTCTTCTTCTTCTTCTTCTTCTTCTTCTTCTTCTTCTTCTTCTTCTTATTATTATTATTATTATTATTATTATTATTATTATTATTATTATTATTATTATTATTATTATTATTATTATTATTATTATTATTATTATTATTAATATTATTATTATTATTATTATTTGACATTAGAAAAGGATATCATGATTTGTTTAAAGGGGTTTGCTGTTTTGGAGTAGGCTTCCTACTAATATGAGGTTTTACATGGATTTTATTGATATTTCCATCATATGTTCCATTTAATTTATTTCTATAGGGTTAGAATCATTGACCATATTTCTCTGTAATGCAACCTATATAAGTCTCACTCCTTTTCTTTGATTGCATATTTGGTGTTGTAATCATGTCTTCCCCTATACTGTTCTGAATCTGAAGGTTTGTGTTGATGACATTTAATAGTTGTCATATAGTTTTTGTAGTCAATGTTGGTAATCATTTGTTTGAAACCACATATTAAATTATGTCAAATAAAGATGATTTTGGCTTTCGGGAATGTCGTTTTCTGACAAAGACCTTAAATTTGATACTGGTCTTCAAAATTATTGTGATAACGTTCAACACAGAGTGTTATCTAATTCCATCTTGGTATTTTTCTATACAAAAAATATTTGAAATTATTTTTTCTGTACCCAGAGTAGAAGATTGTTTATTTATTAACGAGTTAAGCAATTCATTAGCAAATCTATGTAAATTATTATAAGTAATACCCATCTGTTCTATTTCTATTAGGTGAAAAAGTTGAAAATAATTATCCAGATTATCAAGATGGTCCATGTGACTCTTATCTGTATGACTTCTGAATAATTAACTTTTCTAAAAATTAATTTACAAAACAGGACGTTATAATATCTGTGGTATTTTGTAACTTTTATATTTTTTATAGCTTTACTTTCGTTTCAGCTATCTTGTTTTGTACTCTAACCTTTAGTATCTTTTTTAGGTTATTCATTCAATCAATAAACCAATTTTGTGCATGTTCCTTAACCAGTGCATAATCTATGTTTATGCTATTTACAATGCCAATTACATGTTTCTGATTAGTCTATATCTTTTCCTCAGTCTATTGGAGTCATTCTTTAAATAATATTTTTTAAACTTTAATCTTGATCTCTCTTAAATATTTCTCTAATATCCATTATTTTCATTTATTTTATTATACCTTGGATACATTTCTTTACTTTATATTCACTAGATTGAATATAATTTTGAGGTATTTGCTCTATTCATTATGTACTCTTTTATTCTACCTTTATATTTTCTGTTATATTGTTTTTTATTGTACTTGAACTGCAATTACCCGTTCATTGCTGATTATTACTGTTGTTCCATCTCAAATGTTTCTTTTACGACATGATGCATGTCTTTACTTTCATTATCTTTCTTTTTTAGTTTTAGCTGCATTTCCTTAAATTCACCATCACACGTTTGTTGATACACCTAATCTATATTGCATTTCAACAATTTTGAATGTATTTTTTCAAGATTGTTTTCTCTTTTTTGGATCTATTGTTTATATTCTTTGGCACTTTTTGTTGAATCTCTTTATATATTGATCTGCTATTGTTTTGTTTCATTTCCGTTAAGTTATTTTTGCTGCATTTCATTTTTAAATGTATTTCTTTTATAAATTCATATAAAATTGCAATAGTAAATGTACCTGGTTTCTCTTCTGAAGGTTTTTGTAGTGTTGTAATGACATTTTAGATGCTCATGGATTCATGTGTAAGTCTGATTACTGAATGTGTTATCATTAATATATGAAGCCGAATGTTCTATATTACTTCTTGATTATCATTATTTTGATATTTGGTGATGTACACACATAAATATGTTAATATACTATCCTTAATTAACTTCTTCACGTGTATATTAGCCTGGAACCCACCAGAATATGCAAATATTACGGTAAGTAAAGGATACATTAAAATATAACCTTTTAACTTAGAATAGACTATAAGCTATCTCTGACAGGATATTTCTTTCATATGTTAGCTACTCTAAAAGCTAAAAAAATCTCACTTCGGAATAAAAGAAAAAATATATATAAAATAAATATCTCTCTTTAATAATATACAAAAAAAATAATGTATCTTCTACATAAAAAATGTTTAAATAATACAATTTACCACCATATTCACAATTTGCAAATATCCTAATCTGTGACGGTCTAGAAGATCAGGAAATATACTTATTTAAGCAAACCTATAAATAATAAACATGTCTATCAATAATTAATGGCAAAAAATAAAAATAACAAAAATTAAATAAAAGTCACTTTTCTTTTAAATTAAAGAAAAATTAACTTGCAAAGTTTCTTTTCCAAAGTTCAGTGAACAACACGGGGATAACGAAGACTTTTCCAGCTGAGTGCGTGTTAGTAAGAACATGAAACATGAAAAAAAATTTTTGTAAGACAAAACATTTACAATTCAAGTTAATTGAATAATCTCCAATGTTCTTAGCAAAAAGCGAATTGAGTTTACTGGTATAGTATGTGCAATAATAAATTTCATAACAATAATGTGAAAAATAGTTTCAGCTATTTATTGGTTTAATTCTTCACATTTAAGCAATTTTAAAAACCTTTAACTCAACAGTATTTTAACAAGTTTCCTAGAGACCTTTGCTTCCTATAATTTATTAGTTAGCATACACATAATTAATTCTGGTTCGTTGTTAATTAATGGCTCACATAAAATTTGTAATTCCTTAAACAATAATATTTTGTTATAATAAATCCATACATCAAAGAGAACACAAATAAACAATATTAACATCTTTCAATCTGACTTAAAGATACACACATTCAATAAATAGCAGTAATTAATTAATTCTGTGTAAGGCACATATTTATTTCTTAAATAAAATATAATTTATTTGTATAAGCATAAATAAAAAACAAAGTTATCATTCCTTAGTAATTTAAAATATAGCATAATAAAGTACACATGCACTTTCCCCATTTTAAACTGATCTTTATGTAAGCAGAAAATAATTTGAACTGAGAGTCTATAGATTTGTTAAATAGTCATGCATACATTTCCACAACATATTATAAAATTAATAATTTTGTTAAAAGATTGTAATGTTCATGAACTTTAAGTTTCTTCTTAATTATAATAATAAATAAAAGTAAATAAAGTAGAATGAATTGATCAGCATAAAATATACATTTTTAAAGAAAAATAATAGTAATAATATTAATGATGGTGTTAATTTAACGTTTAACTGAGGCAAGGAATTTAGGAAGATATATCTTTCTTATTATTTAGCCGGTCATCCTAGCTTAAAGATTTCTGGTAACTAAAAAAAAAAAAAAATTCCTTTGAGTTTTACTTAGTGGGCAAACTAAACATTTAATCATAAAGATTTCTAGGCAATAATATTTTATTTAGTAATTTAATAGCCAAAGATATAATTGAGAAAATTATAGATTAGCAATATTTATACATCATTTTAATGGTTGGAGATTGGAGAGAAGGAAAGGGGTTGTGAAATTTACAAAACTACTTTGGGAGAATCGAAATAGAAAATTGTAATTTTATAATAATAAGTTAAAATGCAATAATTATTAAAATCAAATTTTCAAAAAAAAAAGATGAAGAATTAATCAGAGTATTGATCAATTGGTCTATTTACAATTGTATCTGTGAGGGGTGCATGCATGAATATGACTTGGTTGTGAATTTTAATTATAAAGTTAACGAGTGAATAATAAATATCACATGTTATCTCATAGAAGAACTCCTTAAAGAAGAATTAATATTTTTACAATGATTCATTCATATCAGCCAATTTTAAGTCGAGATACTGGGTTTGAAGTTGGTTTTCCATGCATTTTTATTATTGTTAAACAAAAAGGGTGGGAAATGATCATTCTGTCATTTATTCTATGGGGAGAGTATTCTTTCATTTTTCCTTGGGGAGATTTCCACAAGCAGAAAATTACTAAAGAAAATAATTTGATATCTGTGACATGGAAATGTATAAGTTTAAAAACAATCGGTGGTCAATCCATTTTTTTTTTCATATGTCATAGCATCGGCCGGGACGCGAACCCACAACTGTCTACAACCAACTACTTGCTTGCAAGGCGGTTGCAATGGTCAATCCATTTGAATGCAGACATAATAGTTTAGCAGGTCAATCATTCAGAAGGGGATAAAAAACAATAGGTAATGAATCAAGTAAAACACAGACATAAATAGGGTGGAAGGTCAACCATACAAAGGGGTGGGATGAAAAAACCCAGGCAATATAAGAGCTTGATTTGTCTTTAAAAAATGCACTTTCTTGCTAGTCATCATCAGTTATGCAGAGAAGCATCGTTATCAGGTTAAATGAACATTTTTTTTAAAAAAAAAGAGAATATAAATCGTTTGTTGTTAATTTTTTAATTGTTCTGTCTCCTGAATGATAAAACTTAGTCAAATTTTATAATATTAGTACAAAATGACTGTTCAGTAAGTTTATGTTAGCCACACACCCTGTCTTCTGTAAAAATTGACCAAAATCATGATTTGTCTTACATCTAGATATACCCAATTTATCAGGAATCGGCTAGTGATGAAACTTAAACTGCAAAGGGAATTTTGCTCAGGAAAAATTGGAGAAACACTGAGTTATATGAACTATTATTTCACATTTAAATTTATTAAGTTTCGAAGACATATGTATATGTACTTTTTAAAATTCTGAGGAAAAAATAATTTGATTTTACAAATAGGGTGGAACTGAACACTACAATTGCATATGAAGCATCAAATCATCGTAAGTGAAATGAGAAATACATCATCAAGTAGACTTGTACATTTCAAAACTTAAAAGCTAGTTATTTTCTGCTATAAAAGTATAATAAATACACAGAATGCAAAAAAGAGAAAGTCTTATAATCCACATGAAAATTTTATTACATTTTAGCATAAGCTTTGAACTATTTAAAACTGACTCTTTCAAATAAAGCCCCTGATTAAGGATTTGCAACTAAACTGTCTAAAGAAATATGTGTGCACACGGAACAAACAGACAAAAAAAAAAAAACAACTGCAAAAAAATGGAAACTAGAGAACGAAAAAACAATCCTGGAGGACTGTTTAAGTACAATTTTATTTATTATTTGTTTCTAAATTTAATCTAAAAACAAAATAAAATATTTTAGTCATATATATTCATATAAAGTTAATCTATGTTAAAATTATTCTTCTTATTATTTTTTTTTTTTTGGGGGGTAGATAAGCATATATCAAATCATTTTGTAAGTTCCTGTATTAAGTGCTTTACATTTTTTTATGAAGAGAGTGAAAGATATTGTTAAGGGAAATGTTTTTAAATCGGATCAGGTATTATTATCAAACGGTTAGACTTATTGATTCATTTTAAAAAGGTTGTGTGAATGTTGGGATAAAATATCATTCTGCTATAAAAGTGCAGAGAGATAATTTAAAAAAAAATAATATGCATCTTTTATCACTATTATAATTATCGTAAATTTAAAGTTAGGTATAAGCTATTTAAGGCTTGGAAAAATTGTTGGCTAATGCTCTGGCATACTATTTCACATAGGAATGTATATGTGAAAATTTTGTTTGTACAAGTTGTTGTTAGATATGTGTATACGTGGGTGGACAAAAAGTCCCCACCAAACTAGTGGAATCATAGTTTAGCTTGCTCACTAAGATGTTTATTCCATTTTTATAAAGTATTTCAGTACAGTGGAAGAGTTTCCCACTTGGTTATTTTCTGCACCATAAGATGATTTCTGTAATGATGGTCAGAGGTTAAAAAGTATATCCAAGTCCCACTGTATGACTAGCAATAAATACTATCATGCCTCACCCTTTGTGAAAACTGGATTTTATCTTTATTGGATCACTGCCTACTTCATATTAATGTTGATATTATTTACAGGTGTGTGAATTACAGCTATTGCTAAGTATCATTTTAAAGTTGGTTATAGGGTCACAAATTCAATTTGATGTTAGGATGAGTGTGGATAGTGGGTGTGCAATTTGTATACTTGAACATTGTTTTGTTGATATATTTTAATTGATCAATAAGAGCCAAGAATAATAATGTGAATAAATATTAAATTTAAGGGTTAAATAAAACATAAGAACATCATAAGCAATCTGTACAAAAATTATCTACAAAATATAGCCAAAGCCAGCTGAGAACTTCACTATAGTGATAAGATTACTGAAGTGGTATTATTATTATTATTATTATTATTATTATTATTATTATTATTATTATTATTATTATTATTATTATTATTATTATTATTATTATTATTATTATTATTATTATTATTATTATTATTATTATTATTATTATTATTATTATTATTATTATTATTATTATTATTATTATTATTATTATTATTATTATTATTATTATTATTATTATTATTATTATTATTATTATTATTATTATTATTATTATTATTATTATTATTATTATTATTATTATTATTATTATTCAAAGCAAACTTTATTTGTACTTAAGAAAGGTGGTTACAGCAGTTAAAAAAACAAGAAAAAATGAGTACATCAAGAAACAAATGTTACAATTATTACTATGAGTACAGTTCTCCAATTAATTCAGTTGTTGTTGTTGTTATTATTATTATGTCATATGTACATGAATATAGATAGTATACATGTATGACAATGATTTAGCTAAGTACCGATATCTTGACATTTGAATGTGAACTAAAATTATTTTAATGGTGAGAAGTCCAATCATACATAAAATATCTCTACTGTAAAGCATGAGGTGATGGCATATTAGGTTAAAATAGTTAATGGAATTTTTTTTTTTTTTTTTTTACTGGGAGAGTTATCCTTAGAAATAAATCAGTAATTGAAAACATTAAACACTGGGGTGAGAAATTTAATGTTCACTATGTCTTAGCTAAACTTAAGAAAAAAATATATATGAAGATAAAAATAAATAATAGTTATCTTCATATATATATATATATATATATATATATATGAAGATAACTATTATTTATTTTTATCTATTTGTTTTATTAGTATTAGTCTATGGCAATCATGATTCCTTAGTAATTAAAAATTAATATTTCTATTATTAAACTTCTTAAAATTATCTGTTGATTTAAAGACCTTTTTTTTTATATTTTTAGATTATGGATGTAGAACAGGGGAAACCCATGTGAACCATAGAAGTAAAGTAAATATTATTTTATTGAGTTATATTTGCTAATAAAATTTGTTATTTTTTTAATAAAAAATTATGTGAGTCTCAAATTTTTGTGTATTATTACAATCTAAAAATCTCAAATCCATTGAAGCATCATTTTAGTAAATCATATGCAGTAAAAAAAAAAAAATAGTTAATTTTCTAATTTTATGTAGCACAGCAAAACACAAAATTAGCTATATTCCCCGAAATAATTCAGTATAGTTGAAGTATAAATTATGAATCGTGGGATGGGTATTGGATAATAGTGAATGCAGTGGGTGGGCATAAAATCATTCCCTCATTTATTGTATTCAGATACCTCTAGAGATGCACTTACTTATGATTTTTTTTAAGGATGACAATGTTTGTAATATGTTATTTCCAAAATTTAATGTAAATTTAATTATCCGAGCATTAGTGTAAGTGGACATTGACAACATTAAATTCAACCAAGATCAACCTCAGAGGTAATCATCAGAAGTGTCTTTATCACCAATAATCCATAGCAGCTTGATCGACTTCCAGACCTTATTGTTCTAAAACCCTGAGAAGAGATTATCATAGGAGATAAATGAGCTTTTATGATGGAAAATTTGAGAGTAAGAGAAATAGTATTGTGATGATAATGGAGGAATAGTTCAGAAGAGTGGAGATGGACATAGAACTATTTGTAATCTGAAACAAAATCTGAATTGTATATTTAATGGTAATGAATGGGGAGTGTGCTGAGAGTATAAATTGTAATGGGAGTTGAGTTTCCAAGTGTATTAGTATTATTATTTTAACACATTCTCAGTGTTCTCTTAGACTATTGATTATGTATTAAGGTCATTCATTAGATATCATTATTACAAATTATTAATAAGTTATTGAAATAGGGTTTAGCTTCAATATTTTCATTCAAGTTGCAATTTGGTGTCCTCAAAATATGATTATGGATCTTTCCCATCATCATCGATACTGAGGGAGGCTTTAGTGATAATGTTAACTGGGAGTGGAGAAGCAGCCATCCATCCATCTGACCAAAAGTTTATAAGTGGCATGCAACATGGCAGCAAGTGTCTAATAACTGGAATAAAAGCTTATAAGTGGTGCATAATGTGGTTTCTTATCAAAATGGTTATAAATGGTGCAACAACGTGGACACTCAATGAATAATGGGTGCTGGAAGTTAATTAAGAGCTGAAGAATTGAGTTTGTAGATGGCTGCAACTGGTTATATCAGAAATTTATAATCAAGTTAGGTAATTTTAGGTAGTTAATTTTGATAAAAGAGAGATCAAAATTTTGTGTTTAATTAAAATTGATTATTGATGATGATTGGATTTGTAGATACCAAAAACATATTAAATGAGACATCTAGCTAGTATTGTGATTTCTAAGGTCAAGACCAATTGGGTGAGCAAAGTATGGGTTGATGTTAGGGTTGTGATTGGTGGTTAATGGAAGAAAAAAAAGATGATTGCCTAATTTTTTATCATTAATTATTTATCATTAAATATAAAATTCCTAAGGGCAAAAGGGAGACAGTAAGGAAATGTCCTTAGTGTTACAACAAAGTGACAAAGTTAAAAAAGTGAAAGCATGGTGGCTGGATGCTGAGCTCTGAAACCAATCAAAATAACCAGAAATGACTGATATTCAGTGATTTGAAGTAATGTTACAGACTATGGTGATTCAAATAGATAACCAAACTAAAGAATTCAAAGGAAGCCAAACTAGGCTAAAGATTCAAATGGATAACCAAACTTGTCTAAGTATAAAATTAAATGAAAGCCAAGCTCGTCTAACGAATCAAATTGATAAAGAAGATAGACTAAGCACCTAATTAAAATATAGCCTAGAAAATCCAAATTGTAGAGTTAAAAGATGGCATAGAAAATCAAGTTGTAAAGTTAAAAAATTGGCTAACCATTCAGCTTAGTAAGTTGGAGACCCAATTGATAGTGAAAAATCATAAGCTGGAAACTAGAATGAATGAGCTTAAGAGCCAGTGCAAGGTAAAAAATTTGAATATAGAAAATAGAGTAGAGAAAGTCATAGAATATATTAGTCAAGGGAATACAGAGTTTCTGGGGTGTTTGCATAGTCAAATGAAGGCCATGAAAGAATCAATGGAGAGTAAAAGTATCTTTTTAGGAATCAGCTTAAAGTAGAATTTATAGAAAAATTAGAATTGAGATTGTCTCAAAATAAACTAGAAATTGAGGCTGACTTACAAATGAGAATCACCAAGTCAACAATTGAGAGCCAAGAGAGTCAGTGGTAGGCCAAGAACAAAAGGAAAATAAGATATTAATTGAAAATTAGCTCGCCATAGGGTAGGAATGGATCAAAAACTCAGGAGCATTGAAGTTCAATTGAATCAAATAATCAATATGTTTAAAAAAGTTTTTGTTGCATGATTTCAAAAAATAGATAAAGTTAAAAATGTTTTGAGAGTGGATATTGAAAGTTATTTCATGAGAGCAGGATACAATCACTTAGATAGAGGTTTATTAGCTGTAAAACAGGAATGTTCTGAATCTGTAATAGAGTCAGAGATAGAGATGGAAAAATAAAACATTTTACATGGTCCTTAGAAAGGGATATGAAAAAATGTGGGAAGTGTTTGGTAATGATACTTCAGCAAGTTGGAGAGTCACCAGATAGAGAGGTAGAACTTGCTTCAGTGCTTATAAATCAGCTAGATAAAATGAAGAATGAGAAGAGGGAGTTTGTCTGTAAAATCATTAATAAAATTCATACAGGTAATAAAATTAGTCTATTGGATCAAGAAAATAAGGAAATACAGATACATAAATGTGAGGGAATATGTGTTGTCAGAGATAGTCAATATCAGGTGGATCTTTCTACTTGAGACCATAATATTAAATGCATGATTCATATCAGTAACAGTCCAGATAGGCAAATTGGTAAAGCAAACAGGGTAAGTATCCTAGAAAGCAAAGATACCCAAAAAACATTGTCTCAATGCAGGTTGAATGAAGGTAGTCATAATACAAGGGCAACAAAAATTTTAAAAATAAAAACTTATACTATTAAGAATCCTCAGTGGTATACTTGCAATGTTTAGAAGAACTGTTTCTATTATGTCAGTTAACTGAGGGTAGAAATTGGCAATTGTTATGAAACACTTATACTGTACTGTGAAATATTGGTGTCAGTCACTTTTTGAATGACCACCAACATATGGAGAACACCAACATTTAATCTTATATAGATTTTAGGGACAGGATAGGCAGGACAAGGTCAAATACAAAATATCACAAGAAAAATACAGCAGTCAAAAAATAAGTTATACACAGTTTTTCAGACATCAAGCAGTAAAGTTAAGAAAGTTGACTGCATTTCTTTTTTCCAAATCCCAATTAATTAGAATAGTCAGGCATAATTTACTCCATCAATTCGAGCAGAATTTAATTGCTGCTAACCACACCACTATGGTAGAAGTAACTAAGCTTTTAGAATCATTAGAAATTAGCAAGTGAGGTTTAAAAAATAGGGTGAAATAAATAGAGATATATATTGACACTCTAGTAATGTGGGTGTGTCAAGCATAAAATATGGGTTAAATGGGAGAGACTCCAAGGGTCGTACTAAGTTCAGACACAGCCCTATGCTGGAAAAACAACTCATGTAAGTGGGCCAACAAATGAAATAAAAAAGTGTGGCTGAACAACCCCTCGACAAGATGTTACGAACCACTCCCAAAATTATCAACCAGCATATTAGCAAAAGAAGTGCATTATACTAGAGAAAACTTTGTTGGAGATTAACTTACTACAGGGTACATGTAAACAATATAAGAGGAATGAGGTGATATGGCAGTGGGAGACAATTTATCTGGAGGTTGATTTTTTAGAAGAGAATCAAGTGATTAATTCTTCCATTTTCCATAGCTGTCCAACCATTCTGGTCACAGTGACAGAATTTTTATCAATGTTTTAGTTGACTCAGGAAGCCAAGCTTCTATTTGACTTTTATTAGTCTTTTTGTTCCATCATTCTTGTTATTTTTAGTTCACCATACATTCATTTGCTTTCTCAGAATTTTTAAAGTAATTAATATCTGTGTTATATAACCAATAATTACCTAGAGACATATACAATACTTCTTTTTTGCCACCTTCATTAACTTAAGATGTGATAGAAACAAAAATCTATATTTGAAACAATCAATAACAATATATATATATATATATATATATATATATATATATATATATATATATAATGTAACAGTCAGAAAATGTATAACTCGTTAACATAGTGCAGAATTCGTCCACCACACACAACTGCAGCACCATCTAGGTAGCAAAGCCATCCATAGTACTAAGTTCGAACATTGTTTATCGGTTCCACAATACAATCTATGAAACAATGCATCTGATGCAACATTAGTAAACATTTCTTTAGGCATGGTGGTCAGGGATATGCAAGAGATTCATGATTTTATTTTCGAGTTAGCCAATAATCAAACTAATATTATTTAAACATTCACATTTACATAATCGAGGAAATATTATATAGAATGGGTATCGAATAAATAAAATGTAACTGCAGATGTATAGTTTAATATTATTTATTGAAACATTTTAATAAAAAAATCATTTACTAATAATATTTTATAGATTTAAAGTTTCAGTAGCAGGATTTGTGATACTATTATATATTAAAGAATACATTTATTTATTTAGACATATTTTTTAGACCTCAGTAGCGGTATTTCTGATACTGTAATGTTTACAAAAGAAAAACATTTATTTGATGATGTAATCTAGCTACCTAATATTCCTGAGCAAGTATTTCTAAGGCATGCCTTGATGGATTTATACCTTTGCAATGCAAGTGTCTAAAGTAAAATTTATAAGAGTAGTGGTGGACATATATTTATTTAATTAAAATATTTACTAACAACTAGGGCAAGCATTTATTTGTGAGTGAATTATGAAGATAATGCAGGGATGGAGTGATGCATGGAATAATAAAGTTAGTTAAAGAAAACATGTGGTATGCTAGAAAGGCGATATGGAATGGCAGTATATTGAAACTGCAAAGTTGTGAATGAGTTTATAAGAATGACGGGCTGACATTTGCCATCTGCCCAAAGAAGTAAGGTGTCACATAGCATGACCAGGGACAAGCGGTTCATGCTGAAATTTCCTGCTGGCTGCATGATGGTTATCAAGCCCTATGGGAGCATTTATTATGTCCTCTTGTGTAGGATGACTGGGGTTAATTTCAACCCTATAGAATCCGGAATATTCACAGCTTATAATGGTTCATCGCATCTCTAAACATAGCACATGTATAATGTACAGACTATCCTGTCAAGTCTTAAATATATTTCTAACTCGGCCCTACATTATCAACATTTAATAAAGAACGTTGGCAACTCTCAAAGAAATGCAAATTTTATGGAATTATTAATAAAGATTTAATAAATATAAAACATATATAAACTAGGTGATTATTACAACTAATACGCCAGCCACTTGTGAAGTAGTATACCCCTGCTTTACAATAAACGAAGCATTGAATGCGTGTCGAGTTATATGAAAATTAAGTTATTTATGAAAGTAAATATTAATGAAAATTTGACACGCATTCACTGTTTCAAGCGATCATAGATTTAAACTAAGAAAATTATGAGCATGCAATAATTATATGAATAATGTAGATTTTAGAAATACATACCCAATAAAGATAGAGTGAGAAAAGCTAGATTATTAGAGAAATTTACACAATAAATTAATTATTAAATTTTAGTTTTACAAATGATAATTTTACATTTTATAACTTATTTAAGTAGTATGAAGAATGAGCTATAGCATATTAATAGAGTACTCTAGAGAATGTGAACACAGGTACCTGTTTTATGAGAAGTTTTCTGATTCCCTTGGGTAGTAGCAAATTGTTCATGATTAGCAGTTCTGTCCTGTATTTAGGTGGTTCATTTGATTTAACAGTAGCAGCAGATTTCTCATTATCTTAGGCAGCATATCATCGTGGTTGAATTTATGAAGGTATGAAGGGCAATGGAAGGTTTGGCATCCAATAGGCCATCCCTGGGTGGAGAATAGTCTGGGCACTTTTACTCGGTCATACCATGGCAGAAAAAAATATTTAGTATCTTAAAGACTCTCAACTGATCGAGAGCAGAGCTAAAGTTAAAGTTCCTGTCACTAGCAAGTCTAAGATGGCCTCTCTTCTTAGATCTTATTTTTACATTTAGTTTTTGCAATTAGATTTTAGGGAATTTTTATTTTTAATTAATCTATTATCTCTCACCGACCGATGCTTTTAAATTTTCAAAAACAAAAGGGAAACATACGATTATTTTTACTTGTATTTAAATATTACATCAGATTTCTAAAATTATTATTAAATGAAATTTAAACAAAGCAATAAATAACGGATTTTACAATTTAAAATAAATTGTTAAAAATATATATATTTTTTATAACTAAAAGAAATCTAAATTATATTATTTATTTTTGTTTATTGCCGTAATATTGAGATCGAAATGTGTGCGTGTTTATGGTGAATTCTACATATATCTATACATTTTTAATATTGCCACACACACAATTTGATACCAAAAAGTTTAAATTTGGGTGGGATAGACCAGTGAGTGAGAGACGATAGAAAAAGGTAAAACTTAAGATTCGAATAAGAATCTTACTGTTTCATATATATATATATATATATATATATATATATATATAATATTTGCGTATAACTGTATTTTTCAAATTTATAATAACATTTTTAAAAAACATATTTTAAAATAAATAAGTATGCCTAATTAATCCTTTCCACATTTGTTTTCTTTTAAAAAAAGTTCAATATTCTTTTATGTATATCCTCTTACATTATATTTAACATCTTGACAACAACTTAAATAATTATATGTATCAAGGGTGATGGGTATGTGTTACTTAATTTTTTTGTAACAGGGTGTGAACTTGGCTACTGTTACAATGCCCCCTGTTGGAAAGACTTCAAGATGAAGTATACTTACTTTAAAGTATTAAAAGATAATAAATCCATTATAGTACAGGTTTTAAAGCCCTAGCCTTGTAGGACCCTTTAATCTCTAACCCAGTGTTTACTCAAAATTCATTATTTCCCCTTTGCTGTACAATAGTGAATGGATCCTCATATAAATTACAAAACTTAAGGCAGATGAAATTTCCTGGGTCACAAAGATGTGGTGTTTTCACCTTTACCTTGTCCCCTATTTGGAATTGGTGCCAGGTACCCACATACATTTTATTTCTATTTTGACTTCTTTTCATAAGGGTCTGGTAAGCTTGAGCTCTATCAGCTTCTACATTTTTTGGGGGCTCACCCAACCCAGGATAGTATGTATTTATCAATCGAGGTCAATCAAGGGACATTTTTTCCCTAAATGCAGCCATATTGGGGCAAACCCGGTCGATTGGTTGAATGATCAATTAATAAATTCAATGACCTGTGGAACTTGCTTGACCCACCATTGGTGTTTCATTGGGAGATATGTTCTAAATAACTGACCTAGTTTCCACATAACCCTCTCACATAGGTTCCATTATAGATTACATATGGATGTCAATATGTGCTTAATTCCTTGTTATTGTATCCACATATGCCATTTTGATGTCATGAAAGGAGTGCCATGGTCTGATAATAAAATGTTTGGTTTTCCTACAGTGTGAATGTGGCTATTTTATAGCATTTTATAGTGTTCTTAGTATTTGCCTGGAATATCGGGTATATGGCTACAAATTTCGAGAATATATCATAGACCCAGACCAAATACTTTTTCTTGTTAAAAGCAGGCAATTGACCATAGTAATTTAGGGACATCATTTACCATGTCTTTGCTGGAATTATGGTCATCATAGGTGTTACATAACTCTTATTAGCTGGCTTTGCCTTTTGTCATATTTCACACTGGTCTACCATGGCCATAATTTTAGTATGCCTTCCAGGCCAATAAAGCCAACCCCTTAGTAAATGCTCAGTTTTGAATGTGCCATAATGAACATATAGTTGGTGTACAAGGGTGATAATGGACTACCTCATCTGACATGGTAAAACAAGCTTCCACTCCTCTTGGTCCTCATGAATTTGATACTGTAATATCGATTGTCTTATTTGGTATCATCCTGTCTTTTTTCCCACCCATCCTAAGTCTGTCATCCCCTTTTCCTCTAGCTTCTAAATCAATGTTCTTAGTTATCCATTTTTTCATTGACATTATGTTAGTTTGGCCAAATATTGTTCTACTGCTTCATTTGTCTTCAGGTTCAAGCTTGCAATATACAAGTTGTCTCCACTTAAAATGTCATGGCTAATCTCGAGCAGGGTTATGACTCAATATGTATGGCATGATGTTTTCTGACCCTCTGCAATATTTTACAGTGTAGTCATATTCATGGAGGTATAGACTCCATTGAATCAACCAGCTGTTGGTGAGGTAGCTGTGGTTCAAAAACTCCAATCTTTTATGGTCAGTAATGTCAACCACTTTTGATCCCAACAACAGTGGCTGGAACTTCTGAAATGCACAGACAATTGTCAGAGCTTCCTTTTCAGCAGTGGTATATTGTCACTCCAGTCATTTACACAATAGCCTTATAAAGTACAATACTTTCATCTGATTATCATCCAGCTTCTGGGGTAGTGTAACTCCTAGCCCATACTCACTACTGTCTGTTTCTACAATGAATGGCTTTTTGAAATCTGGAAATGCCCCCATTGACTTGTTTTTTAAAACCTCTTTTTATATTCTTAAAGGCTTTCTATTGGTCATGAGCCTATTACCATGGGTTATTCTTTCTTATCATCTTGACCATGGGCGCCATTTGTTCTGCAAACCCCTCATAAAACCTGTTATAGCCCATGAATGATCGAATTTGTTTCAACGATCTAGGTTTTGGAAATTTTCAAATAGTCAAAACTTTGTCTGGATGGGGTTTTATCTCTTAAGAACCAACCACATGACCTAAAAAAGTAACTTCAACCTTATATAACACACTTTTTTTAAATTAATCTTGTTTCTTTTCTTTAGGCATTCTTTGAGAAATATCTCTACATCCCTAAAATGTTCATCCATGGTTGCTGATGACACTAATACATCATCTACATACATCGTGACCATTTTTTTTTACTTACTCTGACAACACTTGGTCCAAACATCTCAGCAACCCTGGACCACTGTTTATTAGGTCAAATGGCATATGGTTAAATTGATATGAATAACCATCATATCTAAAGGCAGTATATTTCCAGTCATCAGGATGGAGTTGGATCTGCTAGTAACAGACCGTCAAATCAAAAGATGAAAATATTTACTTTTCCTTAAATCTTTGTAACAGTTTCTGAAAAGGAGGGGGAATAGTACAATCTGGGATAGTTATTCTGTTAAGTTTTTTTGCGTCCAAATACAGCCTGAGTGACCCAACTTTTTTTGACAATCATGAGCAAATTACAATATCGAGAGGAACACATTAAAAAATTCCCCATTCTATAATTTGGTTGATATGGTTCTTCACATTATTCCAGTATTGATGTGAAACTGGAACTGGGTATTACCTAAACTGGAATGGCTAGTCAGGATTTATTTTAATTCTTTGCTCAAATCCTTGAATTACACCCGGTATATCTGAAATAAATATGGCCACATTCTTCCAATATGTTCTGTAGTGCATTTTTTCTTCAATATTGGCCATATTTGCCTGCTTAACTTTCTCAGCTATCATTCCATCCATTGGGTTCTCAACTTTCATGACCTCAATTTAATGATGTAGGTCCGGCACTAGAAAATTTTAATTATTTTTTCTTCACAAGTAACTCTTTCTTTTTTGTTTTACAGGATACATTTGTGTTTTTGTAGGAAATCAGATCCTAATATGGCCTTGTGCATCAGGCACTACATAATAAGAAATACATGAGCATTTTTTTCCTAATTATCCGTAAGTCTACTTAAATCTGCTTAGGTACTATCTTGGATCTCTTATTATTTGCCATTGTCACCTGTGTAGCCTTAAGTGGAAGGGTTTGTATGCCAGTTGTTCCTAATCAGTTTATGATATAGTGTTTCTGACATAACAGAAATTTGACCCCCCGAATTGATGAGGGTATCAATTTCTATTTGATTGATTTCCATATGAATATTTGGACATACCTCTTTGGCATATTGAGAAACCCTATAATCCCATGAGCACACCAAATTCCCAATGTGTTTCTTTTCCCCAAGTGTATCTTTCCTTCTTCCTCTGCCATAGCCATTTGACCTTTATCTATGAATATTCTATCTTCAATACCATTCATTTGCCCATATCTTCCTCAATTTGACAAAATTTTATCAATTTCTTTAGCTAACCTAATACTTTTAATCCCCACTCGGTATCTTATTTTTACTGGCAAATTTTGACACACCATTTTACTATATGATTTTCAGATAGTTTATCACTCTCTTATGTCTTCAGTGTGGCCACTTTTCATATGAAAATCTGTATGTAATTTTCTTCCTTTCTTCCGAACACTTCTGAATAATGATTTACATTTTGATATTCTCCTGCTGTTCCTCATTCCAAAATGTCTTCTTCAGACCCATTTCATACTCCTGGTATGTTTGGGGTTGGTGTAACGTAGAATCCCACCAACAAATTTTTGCATATCCTTGAAGATGGACCTGCACTAAGATTATTTTGAATTCCTACAGTATTCCATATCTCCTAGAATATTTTTGTAAACTATTTCTATGCTCCCTCAGGCTCTCTTTCTTCTATTATCTAAATACCTTCATTTCCATCCCCTCTAACTTCTGTAATCTTGTTAATATCATATCTATACTGTCTTTCCTACTTTATCTTTCAGATAAATAACCTTTATTTCTACTTTTGTTTTTATGAAATATATTTAAAACGAACTCTGAGTAAAATAATAACACAATTTATATATATATGTACTAATAAGATATTGTGTTTTTATTTATATATATATATATATATATATATATATATATATATATATACGAATAAGAGAATTTAATGTTTTACTTTTCTTTTTTAGTTTTCTTGATACAACATGCCAGGCTCACCACCCCAGCTCATAAAATACTATGCTGACCGTACCCTGTCCTATTGTTGAACCTCTAATCCTCACTCTATTTCCCCCCCTATCTGGTGTTTTATTTTCTTAAGCAATAATTCCAAGACAAAACAATTAAAATCAAAAAGAAAAAATCTTATCAATTTGCTGTTCTACTTTCGTAGCTCTATTTGTTGGAAAACCATTTTAACTGACAAACCCATTTTAACAGTCATGCCTAATGCTTGTCAACCAAAATAAAATAAAATAGATTGGTAAAATGGACACATGGACCACACAGTATAATAAATGAATATACTTTTTTCTGTCTAGTCACCATAACACCTGTAGATAATACTTAATCAGTATCTACTGAATAGGAATTCAAATACAAATTTTTTATTTATTTATTTTTTAATTTTATACATGCAATATTTAGATTTTGTGTATATATTATTTACAAAAATAAGTTAAAAGTCTTCCAATGGCCATTGTTCCTTGAATAAGATCTAGAAATAAATTTATATGGGAACAGTATACTTATGAGCATCAGTTGGAAGCTGACTTCAAGTGCCAGACTCACTAGTATGATGAGAACTATACATTCCCTACTTTTCCTATCTAATGAGGTGCCCGATCCCAAGTTAGATCATTCTCAGGCTTGGGAGGAAACCCTATTGAATGAATGAAGGTATGCTAAGAAACATGTAGATTTAAACACTCTCTTTAAATCTTTATTCCCTGAGTTAATCACTTAAAACTATTTCTTAAATATTAGATTTGCATCTAAAATATACTTAATAAATATATGCCTATTCATATCAGAAATATTTAGATATTTTTTCAATTTATCTTGGGAGTTAAAGTAATAAGCAAATATAGTTGATAAATCAATATGCAACTTCAATTATAAGAAAAATATATGACTTTTATTATCAATATTTAAACATATCATTTATAAGATCAAAAGTATATATCATTCCAAAATTAAATTAAAACAAACCCATAACTATAAATAAAACTAATATATATATATATATATATATATATATATATATATATATATACAGTTACACACTACAATTTGAGTTAAATAGCTTAAACAGGTAGAATTATTCAGAGGGCAACAAGAAGCAATTCTAGGTTATATTAAGATTAAAAAAATATCATATTACCTGAAAGACCCCCGGGTTTGCATAATGTAATAATCAATCACATAGTGTTATTAGTTCAATTTTATGGTTTGTTACCTGTGCGTAACATGTATATATTTGGTATATGTTTATTACATATTTAAAATCTAAGTTTCTTCTTTTTTTATTTAAAAGGAAATTATGATGTGATCATACATATATAGTTAGTTCTGAACTGTACTCTTATCACTCACCCAGCATATTTGTGGATGTCAAGTTAACTCCAAGTGCCAATCCTATTTATGAGTAAATAAGAATTATGCTGGGAGAGAACGAGTATCGATTTTTAATAGATAAATCTTATACCTCTGGCTAGCTCACTCAGGGGTGATGGTTGTTAACCGTGGAAAAGAGGTTGGAGAACAGACCAAGTGCGCATGGAATGCATAAACAATTCGTCTTTCTTTATTACTTTTACTCTTAATGCTACTCTCTAATTGTACAATATGACCTAAGCTCTTAATGAAATCAACACTAAATACCCAAAGTTATACTTAAAACACAAATTGAATATTTATTAATAAAAAGAATAAAACAAAATCCCATAATTGTGTACTGGTTTGTGCTCAAATACTTGAATGATACGCATGCAAATACATGCCCCACACAAGTTTGCAAATAAAACAAAAACATATATATCATAGCATATAAAGTAAATGCAATCAGTCTCTATCCAGTCCATTCATATAGTTATATAGGACATTATTTCAGATATCTCTTTATTTTCTTTTAGCCCTTACACATTATTATTTTACTGAAATTTGTTTTATTCAAGAGGTGACCGTTATTTATGAAAATATTTCAGTTAACTTGTTTTATCTTACCTGGGTGCAGATGAATGGCAATGTTCACTAGCATCATGCTGTGATGTAGTGAATAAGTGATTTCTTTCTTTTTGTAGTTCTCCGTGGATTCCATAAGACACAATCAATTGCCTTCAGTGAATGTTGTTCTCTCTGTAATTTAGGAAAGGCTTTGCTCCTACATGGACAGCAACCACAATACCTCCGCAGGATAGATGGCAGAGCCCAGTCCCTTCTTGTCTTTTACTTCAGCCTGTTCATGGTTGAACAAGATATATAATTTTTTTAACTAATTTTTCTTCGATCTTGCTCGTGGCATTAACCATTCAGGAATGTCTCTTCAAAGTTCAGCTTTCAAAGTTTCTAATAAAATGCTATTGTTCTCTTCTTTTTAATGAAACCACGTGGTTTGCAAATAGAAAACTTTTCTATAATTTTCTGTTTTTTTCTATATGTTCAGGAATTTTAATTATACATTGAGATCCACACTCGTCTGTTCATTGTCTTTTTCTTATAACATTTTATTTTTAATTAAAATGGCTTTGTCTTGAGATAGCGATCTATACAATCTTGAATTCTTTATTTTTATTTAATCTAACTTTTTAGAATTTGTGCCTTTCATCAACCATATTGGAATCAATTACTTTTTTAATTAAAATAGCTTTATTCCTAGAGATTGCAATCTATAACTTTTCTGGTTCTTTCTTTGCAATTAACTTATCTTTTTCTCTCCTTAGTCATCCATCTGGGAATTACAGCTTGGCCATGTAAATTATCTTCTTTTTATGAATCTATTACATTTATTCACACATGCAGCAATATAAATACACGCACCTCCAAACAAAATACAAGAGCACAAACCAATATAATGTCCCCGTCCCTCTTATGTTTCAATCTATTTTTATTTACCCGTTTAAAATATATACACACACATACAAAACAACAACTTTAAACAAAATACAAGAGCACAAACCAATATAATGTCCCCGTCACACATACAAAACAACAACTTTAAAAAGATTAACTTAATATTACTTTTGATTAAGTATATATATATATATTTGCTCACTGGTATTGTCCTATGCCTTACAACAGGGTTTGAACCCAGCCCTCTTTTAATATATATATATATATATATATATATATATATATATATATATATATATATATATATATATATATATATATATATATATATATATATATATATACACAATACAATTTGAGTTAAATAGCTTAAACAGGTAGAATTATTCAGAGGGCAAAGAGAAGCAATTTTAGGTTATAATAAGATAAAAAAAATATATAATATTACCTGAATGACCCTGGGGTTTCATAATGCAATATACAATCATGTAGTGGTATTAGTTCAATTTTATGGTCCTGAAATAGTCAAGGTTTACTTCTTTAAAGTGTGATATTTTTATTGGCATTTTCATTATGAACGAGACATGATTTAAATTATTAATGACATTATCTTCCAAGGTGAATGTGTTCATACCTTTAGATTTGATCTTTTCTATTTTGTTCTATATCATGCAGTGTAGATTATTGGGGAGGTCCTTGGGTTCTTCTCGGACAGCAATGGGTAGAGACAACTTCCTATCAGCAAGGGATGGTGACATCCTTCACTTATATGCTATTATCCCAACATTATAAACATTGGCATTTTACAAACTGATCTTGTTTACATCTCTTTGGCAAAATGTTTAAATCAAAAACTTTAATTTCCTTTACAGCAACTCCAGCATACCCATCTCAATTAATAAATCAAAGCCAAAATTAAATATATAAAAGCAAAAATCATGATTTACAAGATGTCCGTAGTTCTCTCCTGCTCAGCTGTTTCAATCTACCTAATTTTAACTTCTTTGTCCATTTTCCAAAAAAATAATTTATTGGCACTTCAATTTATTTCTCTTTTGACTGCCTTTTTTTTTTTTAAAAAAAATAAAATATATATTTTCTTTCTTTAACATTCCCTGTGTCTTTTGGTTCTATCATTCTTGTTATTTTTAGTTCACCATACTTTCATGGGCTTTTTTGGAATTTTTAAAGTAATTAATCATTGTGTTATACAACCAAGAATTGCCTAGAGGCATATACAGAACATCTTTTTGCCACACTCATTAACTTAAGATATAGTTGAAACAAACATCTGTATTTGAAACAATCGATAATATATATATTTAACTGAAAGGAGACACGTTGATTCCTTTTGGAGGCCTTAAAGGAACTGAGCAGGGCAAATTCCTAATGTCCACTCCATACGTTCTTGTCAATGCAGCTGTTATTACTATGTGATTATTCTTATATTATACAAACATGGATGGGCTGCTCACCAACACATATTAGCCAGCATGGTGAGTTTATTGGCTTTTTACCTCTGAGTTTAAGATCAAGAAACACCGTGGTCTTTCTTCTCAGTGCCTGATAAGGCAGAATGAATGTTTGTGTAAATGATAAATATTTTTCCAATACATATATACAATTATGACAGATAAAAATAAAGCATGGCCCTTATTCCCAGGAGGCTGTAAAGTCACCAACGAAGGCAGCGGTTGGTGGCCGAAGGCGGAGGGTGCTAAGAATCTCCTGATTGTGGATCCAGGCTGCCATTTGATGATGACTTTTTATTTAGGTACTTGCAACTGCAGATCACTTTCAAGTGAAGTAAGATTGCAAGAATTAGAAGAGGAACTGTCCTATTAAATGGGACAATATTGGACTTTGTGAAGTTAGAAGAAAAGGAGAAGAAACAATTGATTTAAAAAGTGGACATATACTCTATTATAAAGGCACACATATTGGAAATACAAGTGGAGTAGGATTCATTATAAATAAAAAGTGGAAGAACAATATTGTGGAGATTGATGGTGTATCGGACAGAGTGGCAAGATTAGTTACACGACATAATTGCAGATAACAAAAGCAGATAATTCAGGTTTATGACCCAACAAGTTCTCATAGTGATGAAGTAGTAGAAGATTTTTATATGGATGTACAAAGGGCTTTTGATCAGAGTAAACAACATTTTAAAATTGTTATGGGAGACTTTAATGCTAGAATTGGTAGACAAATGAAAGATGAAATTGCTGTAGGTAATTTTGGTTATTGAAATAGAAATGAGAGAGGACATAGACTTGTGGAGTTTGCAGAAAAAGAAAAACATTATATTATGAATTCATTTTTTGAAAAAAAATGTCAAAAGGAAATGGACATGGAAACATCCAAATGAAGGTGTAGCAGAATTGGATTATATTTTGACTAACAGAAAATACATATTTCAAGATTGTAATGTTCTTAATAAATTTAACACAGGAAGTGATCATCGATTAGTAAGGTATAAGTTAGGTGTTCATGTAAAACTAGAGAGACAAAAATTATTAAGAAAACAATATTTACAGTTGATATTCCTAATCTTCAGAAACATTCTAATGAATTTAAATTAGAACTTACAAATAGGTTTCAAGTGTTAGGAGATTTTGAACATGATAAAGATTTGAATGAAATTAATATGAAAATAACTGATACACTTTTAAAAACTGCAACAAACATAGCTGGTAGAAAAAAAGCAGCAACTGACTAATAAAATTTCTACTGAGAATAGAGAATTTATGAAGTAAAGAAGGAATATGAAGATATACAAAAATGATGTATTAAAAAGAATTGAATATCTCGAATTTTGTAAAATGGTATGGAAAAGAGTTGAAAATGATATAAGAAAGTATAAGTGTGAAATAGCAAGGAAAGCTGTAGAAGAAAATAAAACTCTCAAAAATGTTAAACAACATTTTGGTATTGGTAGGAAATTTATATCTGCCATAAGAAAAAATAGATGGAATTATTACTAAAAAGAGAGATGACATCATGAAATTGGTAGAAGATTTTTATCAAGAATTATATATTAATAAAGAACAAGTACTAAAAAGAGAGATGACATCATGAAATTCATAGAAGATTTTTATCAAGAATTATATAGTAATAAAGAACAAGTATCTCCTATATCTATTACATCTTCCGAATTGCCCAGAATTTTAAATGTAGAAGTGAGACATACAATTATGTGTATAAAGAAAGGAAAGTCTCCAGGAAATGATGGAATTATAATTGATATATTAAAAGAAGCAGGTGAAGAAATAGAAACAATTTGCGCAAAGTTATATACCAAATGTCTAAATGATAAAGATGTACCGGATGATTGGAAGAATGCAGTAATAATATTAATATTTAAAAAAGGTGATAAAGAAGATATTAGAAATTATAGACCTATCAGCCTTTTATCAGTTTTATATAAAATTTTTACCAAGATAATTACAACTCATCTACAGAGAACATTGGATTTCCACCAACCAAGAAAACAATCTGGATTTAAAAGTGGTTTTAGTACAATACATCATATCCAGGTATTGAGAGAAGTCATAAAAAGGACAAACGAATATGAGTTGTCATTATGTTTTGGATTTGTAGATTATGAAAAGGTATTCTATTCTATTCACAATTCTTCAGTGATTAAAGCATTGGATCATCAAAGGTATAGATCCAGGATATTGTCATATTTTAAAGAATATTTATTAAAAATTCAACAGCAACAATTATATTACATAATGATACAGGAAAAATCAACATTGAGAAAGGTGTAAGACAAGGTGGCTCCATATCTCCAAAACTCTTTACAGCAGTGCTGCAAGAAGTATTTTGTGGATTAAAATGGAAAACTGAAAGAGTGAAAGTAAATGGAGAGTATTTAAGTCATTTAGATTTCACAGATGATGTAGTTATTTTTGCAAATAATGCTTCAGAGCTGCAAGAAATGTTGCTGGAGTTAGCAGATGAAAGTAGAAAAGTAGGACTAAAGATAAATGTTAAAAAGACCAAAGTAATGTTTAATCGATTTGCTCAAAATATGAAAATAAAGATTGATTATGAAGAATTAGAAGAAGTTAACAGTTATAAATACCTTGGTCAGATTATTAATACAGATTGAAACATAATGGAGGAAATTAATCATAGAATTAAACTTGTTTGGAGTGCTTTTGGTAGAAATAACTTGATACTAAAAGGAAATATGCCTATGTGTTTGAAAAGGATGTTTTTTAGCAAATGTGTTTTACCAGTTCTTACTTATGGATCTCAGACTTGGACACTTAATAGAAGAGCAATACAGAGACTTCAGACCACTCAAAAGAGTATGGAGAGATGTATGTTGGGAGTAACAAGAAGAGATCGAAAACGCAATGTATGGGTAAGACAACAAACAGGTGTTACTGACCTTATTGAAAAAATTAAAAGATTGAAATGGAGTTGGGCTGGACATATTGCTAGAAGAGATGATAATAGATGGACAATTGAAATTTTAAATTGGATTCCAAGAGATTGTAAAAGACCCAGAATGAGACCACATGTGAGATGGATGGAAGAAATAAGAAAATGTGCAGGGGTGTTGTGGAGAAGAGAAGCTAAAGATCAGAGAAGATGGATTAAACTTGGAGAGATCTTCATCCTGCAGTGGATTGATAATGGTTGATGATTATATATATATATATATATATATATATATATATATATATATATATATATATATATATATATATATATATATATATATATATATATATATATATATATATATATATATATATATATTGAAACAGTGAGATTCGTATTCGACTCTCAAGTTTCACCTTTTTCTGTCGTGTCTCACTGACCGCTCTATCCCACCCAAATTTAAACTTTTGATATCGAGTTGTGTGTGTAACAATATTAAAAATGTATAAATATATGTAGAATTCAACATAAACACGCACACATTTCGATATCAAATTAAAGGCAATAAATACGGATAAAGTAATATAATTTAGATTTCTTTAGCTAAATATATCTTGTGTAATATTAATCATCTATTTTGAATTTATAAAGTTCGTATTTATTGCTTAGTTTAAATTTCGTTAAATAATAAATCTAACAAAATCTGATGCAATAATTAATTAAAGTTAAAATAATTTTATTCCCTTTTGTCTTTGAAAATTTAAAAGCATCGGTCAGTGATAGATAATAAATTAATTATAGGAAAATTCCAAAAAAATGTAATTAACAAATGTAAAAAAAAAAAAAAAAAAACAATAGCACAGCAGATTTCTTTCTAATTAAAACCAGCAAAAGCATTGATTATCCTGAGGGCAAGATAAAGAAAACCTAAAAATATCTCAACAAAAAAAAATTAAAAGATCAAAATAAAAAAAGGAGGCCACCTTGGACTTGCTGGAGACTTGGACTTGAATTTTAGTTTTGCTCTCGAGTGGAGAGTCTAAAATATCTTAAAATAAATTGATATTGCCAAGGTATGACCGAGTAAGCACCGAGATTATTCTCCATCAGGAGATGGCCCACCATATGCCAAACTTCACCTTGCCCATCGTAAAAACACCATAATGATCTGCTGCCTGAAATAAACAAGAAAGCCGCTGCTGTTAAAATCAATAAAAAAACCAAAGACAAGAAAGAAAACTGCTAATCATGAACAATCTACTATTAAACAAATGGACGAAAACATCTTATAAAACAGGTACCTGTGTGTGTATTCCAAATTATAGAGTACTCTAGTAAATAAGCTATAGCTCATCTCCTACTATTTGTCTAACTTCTAAATGTTAAAATTGTAATTTTGTGAAACTAAAATTTGAGAATTAATGTAATCTGTAAATTTCTCGCATAATCTAGCTTACCTCCCTCTATCCTTCTTAGGTGTGTATTTCTCAAATCTACACTTTATTTATAATTATCATTGAAATATTACCTTCTCATAATTGTCTTAGTTTTAAAGCTAAATCCATAATCGCTTGAACATTGAATGCGTGTCGAATTGTCATTAATGTTTGCTTTATAAATAACTTAAATTTCATATAAATCGACACGCATTCAAAGAATCAGTTATTGTAATGCAGGGTCTATTACTTCGTAATAGCTGGCATGCTCGCTGTAATAAGTCCCCTTATTAGATTTTTTTTATTATTAAATTTTATGGAATAATTACAGAAATTTCATTAATTTGAGAGTCACCAATTTTCTTACAGTCAATGTTGATAATGGGGAAGGCTGAGTTTGAAATCTAGTTAAATATTACCATAATCTTTTAGATCTTATACATGTGTTACGTTTTGAAGCCATGATGGCTCATTCCACGCCGTGAATACTCCGGATTCTATAGGGTTGAATTAACCCCAGTCGTCCTACTCAAGTGGAAACAATAATGTTCCCGTAGGGCTTGACGACCATCACGAAGCCAGCTGGCAAATTGTGACACGGACCGCTTGTCCCTGGTTATGCTCATGTGACACCTTACCTCTTCGGGTCGAGGCAGAGACCAACCCAAAGCCCTTATAAACTTATTCACAGCATTACAGTTTCAGTGCTGCCATTTTATATCGCCCTTCTAAAGCATACCATGTGCCCCTTTATTTAGTTTATCATTCTCTATATCACTCCGCCTCGGCATTATCTTCCTCATCCACTCTCAAATAAATGTTTGCCCTTAGTCATAAAATAAATATTTTTATTAAATAAATGTATGTCCGCTGCCATGGATGACTCTTGCAGTGCAAAGTATAAATCCCCTACAGTACGCATTAGAAATACTCACTCGGGAACCTTAGGTAGCTAGATTACGCCTTCATATAAATGAATGCTCTTTATAAATAAATGTATTTTTATATATAGTAAAATTGTTAATTAGCTATTGAAACTCTGAATATAAAATATGATTAATAACATTAATAATGTTTTTTTTATTAAATACGTAAATAAATAATTTTAACTGTACGTCTGTAGTTAAGTTTTCATTTATTCGATGCCCATTATATATATTTCCTCGATTATATATGTGAATTAATATTCATTTGATTGTTGGCCAACTCGGAAACAATACCATGAATCTCGTGCATCTCCCTGACCACCATGCCTAAAGAAGTGTTTACTTATGTCGCATCAGAGGCATTGTTCCGTAGATTGTAGTGTGGAACCGATGAACTATGTTTGAACTCGGTACCATGGGTGGCTTCGCTACTCGATGGTGCTGCTGTTCTGTGTGGTGGTCGAATTCTGCACTATGTTAACGAGATACACGTGTTTTGACTGTTACAATATATATATATATGCGTATAACTGAATTTTCAAATTTATAATAACATTTTTTTAAAAAAATATTTTAAAATAAATAATTATGCCTAATTAATTCTTTCCCCATTTGTTTTTTTTTTTAAAAAAAAGTTCAATATTGATATATGTATATCCTCATACATTATATTTAACCTCTTGATGACAACTTAAATAATTATATGTATCAAAGGTAATAGGCATGTGTTACTTAATTTGAAACAATCAATAGCAATATATATATATATATATATATATATATATATATATATATATATATATATATATATTGTGCCCTTGTCTGTAGGTCATAGGTAGGGTAGAAAGGTCAATTATTAAAAAATTTTAAATTTTAAGTTATATTTGTAAGAGATATAAATAATAATGGGATAAGTAAATTTTATAATACAATTTAAAGCTAAAAATACCTGGTAGGTAACAGTGTAATAAATTATTTTAAAAGAAAACAATTAAATAAAGCTTAAATATCATTGCTTATGGTTGTGAAAGCTGGCCATATAAAATAATACAGCTATAGATAGTTAAAAGTATATCAATTATTTAGTATAATATTTAAAAACTAATAAATTAAATAAATGAAATGTAATGTTATAATTGTATTTAATAATCCAATTTAATAGAGTATAATTTATTAATAAACTTTGGGATGGTGAGAGTTATATTTAGTTTAACATTTTAAAATTATTTTCTAAATTTTTTATAAAATATATCAGTTTTGGTAATTTAAACCAAGACGTAAATAAAAAATCATTTTGATAAAAGTTAGTAAACACGTGACCGTATATTAAATACCTTCACACACACTCTTGTTAAAATAATAATAAACTGTGTGAATTTAAAACTAGATATAATTGCCATCGATCATTTAAAGTGAAAGTTAAAAATATTAAATATTGTTTTAATAATTATTTTAAAACTTAGATAATTTTTTATATAAAACTATAATTGAATTTAATAATATTAGTCTGGGAAATATTCCAGACATTACGTCATCAGTTCTTAACTTTAAACATCCATTCTGTTATCAAAATAAAATGAATAAATTGTTCGCGCTAAAATAAATATTAACCAATCAAAGGATGTAAAATTAAGAGACAAAAATCTAAGAATTATACAGAGCGGGGAGAAGTAATGTGAAAGTGAAAGAAAAAGTAACACTTTTGATAGCTGAAAACATCGTAGCTGAAAGTAATATAAATCTATAATTTCGTATTATTCTAAAAATTATTCGGTAACATATAATATATTTTTGACTGCAAAGACATGAATTTCTAATTTTATAAGTGATCTTACCAGGAAATTTTATTCAAATTTAACCAGAAAGCCTACAGTAACATGGAAATACAAGGAAAAATATCTAGATTAACTGATGAAAGAAAAATAATTGGAAATCATCTTAATGCCACTTTAGTTGTGCTTAACCTGAAACTTAATCTTACAACTGAAAGGAATACAATTGGGACGATATGTGAAAATCTGAAAAAGAAGCTGTTGGTCGTCAAGAACAATTTATGACGATAAATTTACAGGGCTACTTTAAAACTAAGTTATACTTCTCTATGAACAAAATTTTAATATGCGTTCTAGTACCAAGAAAATTAATAATGAAGAAAAGTGTTTATTTTAAAAGGGAAACATTATTAAAACTATAGTTCCCGAATGTTAAAGTAAAGAAAAGTTAAAGACTAATATGAAAGTGATATATGTATTTTATAGAAAAAGAGCTGAAACCTTTATCCAATAAGAAGAGAAAATATTGTAAAGTATTCAATGAAAATAATGCTTGAACAAAGAAATATAAAATTAAATGACTAAATAAAAATGGATCCATGGAAACCAGAAATTTTATTGAAGATTTTAAAAGTCCGTACAAGATGCATCGGGGGAAACCAGACGCGCGGGAAAAAGCTAGCAGACTATGTTGGAGACATCAAGAATTAATAAGTGTATAAAATATTGAGAAAACTAAGGATCATCGTCGATGAAGATTATTAAACAGAGTTATTTTTTTTATAGAACATTAAGTGACTGAAGAAAAATAAAGTATATATTTTTTTTTAGCTTTACTATGAACAATTTTCAAGCAAGTTCGACAAAGCAGTATCGTAAATATAATTTAATATTTTTATTTGATTGTATTTTAAATATATAAAAAATTCTATATTAGCTTAGGGAAACATATAAACATGAATTTAAGAATAATTAGATTTAAATATAATAGCTTAATAGAATGATAGAAATATTATTATAAAAATAAAATGTATGTATGGAAGTTTTAAATATCTACAAGAAGTAATGGAATGGTGAAGCCTTCAGAATACGATCAAGAAGATAGAGATCGTTTTGGTAATTGTGATATTATTGATAATGCATAATGTATTTTTTTTAGGTCATCTATTAATGAAGAATGATGTATGAAAGTTTTTTAAATTATAAGTACACATTTTATCCAACATTAAAACATATGTTTGAGATAGTATTAATTTTAAATGTGCATGCAATAAGTTGTTTTAAAAATATAATTAATAATAAGTATCATAATAATTATGTGATTCTTTTGAACTTTTATGTTTGCAAAATATTCAGATGATTTTAAAATAGTTGGTATATTATAAATATACAAGATAAGTAGTAAAAGATTTTCTTAAGAATAGCTGTATAGTTTGAACTAAAAATGAATTTTATTATTGTTAGAAATGTAGACAGAAATTTGTCGATGTATTGCATAGATAAATCTAGAGAAATAAAATCGGATAGTGACTTGGTAGTACTGGTGTAGAGGAAACCAAGATGATGTTTTTTGCCAAGAAATAAGAAAAATCAAATATTTGGATCATAGTATTTTGTGTGATTTCAGTATAGCTAACTAAGTCCTATCACTGAACACATATATTTTGGACAGTGTTTTTACGTATCTTTGAAACTTTTTGATGTTATATAAAGCTGAAGGAATAGCTTTAGCATCACTCCTATAGTAGAGGTGGATAGACAGATAAAGGTCACTCCTCTATGGTGTTCTTTAAATTCACTGTGCCATCATTGTCAAGTTTTATGACGGATAATATTCTAGTTGTTTTGATCCTGCGCATCTATTTTCGCTATCCTTGTTTCATGAATATACATCGTCAGAAAGATATTTTTATAGAAATGATACATAAAATAGAAATGAGGCTAGGTTGTCGTTATGTAAGAATAGTTTATTTACTAGAATGAGTTAGAATTGTTATTTTAAAAGTGAAAGTATAAATGTCATAAAGAGATGAAGAATCATATGATATAGTTTTAAAAAGTAATTCTGAAATGAATATAAGATTTTAAAGGAAAAATCTAAACAAAGTTTTTAAAGTAATAATAAAATTTTAATATTTTATATGATATTTAAAAATAGAGATTGCATGTTGGTTGAAAAATGATTCAATAATGTGTAACTGATATATGTATTTGTGCATGGTATGTTAATGAGTGTAATTACCATACGAAGCAAAGGCTTGGATAAGTATTGGATTAATAATTATTGTATAGTCAATAATAAAACGGAACATCAAAATGTCAAGAAGGGTTTGAATCTTTAGGATTCCATACGAATAATATAAAAATAGAATTTTATGATTTTGTATAATTTTACTACGAAGGTAAAAAGTTTTTGTAAAAATATAATTTTAAAATTAATAGAGATATAAAGTATTAATGATAATTATTGATAGATACATTTTTGTAACAAGCTAAACTAAATTCAGATATCTAATAATAATAATACTGTATAAGAGTTAAAAATAAAATAAGTAGAAATTTAATGTTAAGAGATAAACTAGTAAAGTAATTTTGTAACAGGAAAGTAGGGATATCCGATGTACATAATGTAAATATTGTTACTTGTATAATTATTAATAAACTATGTTGTAAATTTATTTGTAAGCTTCGTGTCTTAGTTATATTATTTCTCCACATAGAATGCATGATATCGCAATACACATTTATAATTGCAACAAACATATAATTTTGCACAAAGTAGATAAACATAAAAGTGTTATAATAATTTTTTGAAAATTTATTTGTATGACAAAATTAAAGGATTATAATTATATCGTTTTATTGGTCATAAGTTGGTTGCCACAATATTAAAATAAATTATATGCTAATATTACAACACGTATTTTGATTGTCAGATTATTAAACACTACCACGAACGTAATATTTATTTATTTATTTCATTTAAGAAGAAATAGGATTACATTATACTATTATTATCACTATTCTTATTTATTATTGTTAGTTGTTACGTAGTGAATTTATGACATAAAATTCCCTTCTCATAGTTTACTACTGTAATTTAATTAGTTTAAATGCAATTTATGAACCTGAGATTTATTTGATTTGATTTTATTTCATTTATTTACTTAAATTATTTAATTGAGCTAGATTATTATTACAAAGAATAATAAGATATGATTATTATCTTAATCGTAATACAAGAGCTTGGAAAGTCATAAGAATACCATAAGTTGATTATTTAGTATAGTGTTCTTATGCCATTGGGATAGTATCATGTGGATATATCTCAATGTAGTCTGTCTCGCTCCCGTGTCGTCGCTCCATGTCTCATGAAAATAATAAATTTTTGATAATATAACTGTATTTATATTTTAAAGTTTAGAGCTAGTAGTAATCATTTTAATAAATTAATTTCATTGATTTTATTTAAGACTGAGCTAGAGAGAACCCGGGAATATATAGTTAAACATTATTATAGATTATTATGGAGAGAGGCGACGGGGGAGGAGGGTACAATATATATATATATTGTGCCCTTTTCTATGGGTCAATGATGGTTATAAATGGTCAATTACTAAAAAAAAATTTAGAATTAATATTATATAGTATTTAAAATTATAGACTATATTAAGCAGTTAAAGATTAATATGATATATTTAATAATAAGTATTGTGATGGTGAGAATTGTATCTAATTCTATATTTTTCTAAATTGTTTTTTAAAATTGTATATAATTATTTTATATAATATAAGTAGCAAATTTATTAAGACAGATAAAATTAGACTAAACACCGGAAATGACTACGTGACTGTCTGAAATATTCTATGTATAAGCACCAGTTTAAATTAATACTAATAATTAAAATATTTAAATAGTATATTATAGAAGTGGATGGAATTGTCACACATCATAATAAAAATAAGTAGTATACACCTTTATTAATTATAGTTTCAAAATTGTTTTAAAGGTAGTTAAATTGTAATAGATAATAATTGATTTAAAAATAATAATGAGTTAACATTTAAGTCTATTACATCATGATTTTAAAACTTTAGAAATTGTTTATAAATCCAAGTAGGGATTGACCAATAAAAAATAGATCTTGGCAGACAACCAAAATCGTGCAAACTTATTGTATAAACGAAAGAGAACAAAAATGTGTTGACTCCAGAGCAGAGGTAAAAATTTAAGCTCTCTAAATTTTTTTTTTCTTTTTCAATTTATTAGTCAATTTTATTATAATTTTAATAATATCTTTGAAAGAAACCAACTGACAATTTAAAAATTATCTGAAGAGAATCTTAGAATAAAATTTTAAAAAAAAGTTTTTCATAGTAATGTTTCACTAACTTTACAGTAACCTGCCAGTGGATTCTATCGAAATATAATCGGAGTTTTCAATAGAAAATGGATAGATTCTTAAAACCAAGTTGTAAATTTTATAATGTTCCAAATACGTTAATGTTATTCGTTGATATAGTTTATATAGCGTATCATTATGAAAGCTACTTTCATGCGTATAAAATCAATGAAAGGACATTGTGCGCAAAGTTAATGAAGATAATGGAAAATAAAATAAGTATTATTCGTATAAGAATGAATGGACATAAGGAATTTTAATATTGAAATAGTTTGAATAGCTTTCTTTAAGATGACTTGAGAAAATATTTTAGAAAAATAGTTAAAGATCGAAAGTAGTGTATATAAAATAATAATGAATGAAAGTGAAGTTTACCAAGGAAAACACCTGCCTAAAGAAAAAAAATTTACAGAAGAGAAATATAAAATATTGGATCCATGGAAAATGCAATTGGTACCGTAATTATTAAATAATTGTAGTTCAACTAGAAATAAAGATGCATCAACGCGCCGAGGTAATATTCGCCAGAACATTAAAAAGCTTAGTGGGATTACTAAATAAAATGTTTTCTAATAATTTTGGATTAAACACTAAAACTAAAGATCATCTAAACAGTTTATGAAATGAACTAATTTATTTAAAACTTTAATAAGCATAAAGGAGAACATTCGGACAAAAGAAGAAATAATAAATATTATGGGACTAACCAAGATTTACCGTCAGAAAAATATGTGATTATGGTTTGAATTATTTTCTTTACTAATCTAAGTTAAACATTAAGTTTTAGATAGCGATAGGGAAAACAAAATACATTAATTCGTAATATAACATTATATGAAATGGTGTGTTTTGATTTTGAATTTTAAAATAAAATTGTATGTATGTGGAAATTTGTATATTTGCGATGCTCGAAGAGAAAGAAGCCTATTACGAACTCTGATAGAGAGATAAAGATTGTTTTTGGTAACATTTATAATTATTAATGATATAATGTATGTTTTATTTATTTAGATCAGATGAGAATCGAATGAATGTAGCGCAAAAGTTTATTGTTATTATTGTTGTGAAACACATTTTTTGAAAACAACACTCTAAAACACTTTGAGATGTGATTAGATTTTAAAAATATGCATACGATAATCATTTTATGTGTTATTAATATAGTTCAATATAACCGATGGTTATGTGATATTTTCTGTTAATTTTCTGATTGGAATATTTAAATGTTATTTTAACAAAACGTAGATGTTGAACCTACAGTGTAATAAAGCAAGACAAATTGTTCTTATGGAATAGGGAAATGTTTTATATTAGCAAATTTTGTTTATTGTTTTAAAAAGTAGTTAGTATTTTATCGATGTTGGATACAGTAAAAATCTCGAGAGATAGTTTGGGTAATGACTTGGTAGTACGTGGTGATTTGGAAACCAAGAGGATGTATTAAAAACTAGGATGCTACAGGGAATGAAATAATAGGTAGTTTTAGATGTTAATCAGCGTAGTTAACAAAGCCCTATGACTGGTACACATGTTGTCTTGGACAGTGGTATTTTATATATTTCTTGTGAGTCGAACTAGATGTTTGGTAAAGCTGAGTAAATAGCTGCCACATCATGCTTATCACCAAGGTTATTAGACAATGAATGTCAGACCTATTCACACTGTTCCATATATTTTTGAAGTATATTGCGGATAAGTTATCTATCTATCTTCCCGATATCCTATACATCTTTTGCTATCTTTATCTGTATTTCTTGCAACTACTTCGTTATATGATAAGTCTATTAAAAGGGAAACAATAGATATTTTAGAATGTATGTCATGCTATTATTTGGAATAAGAATAATTAAGTATTAACGAAGAGTAGATTATGATTATTGAAAGAAAGATGCAGATATCCTAAGAAGGGAAGGAGTTAGAGAATTATTTCAATTCTTTTTAAGAAATGAACTATAATTTTATAAAAGTATATCCAAATAGAAATATACAAAATATTAAATATAATTTCATGTTTTCTTATTGTTGATTATATTTTAAAAAATATAAGTATTGCATATTTAAAAAATACAATAACATTCGATAATTATAGTATATGTGAAACTGTAACAGGTGATAATTAAACCCGTGTTATAGTATTATACATGAGTATGGCTTATGGAATAAACATATTATAGTTTACGAGCATTGGAGAACAAACGTTAAAAGTAATAATAATATTTGAATAATATGCGGAGTGATTTATATAAAGTTACAAGAAAATGTAATTTTCTTTTAAAAACCATATTGATTGTAAAATTATGATGTTATAAATGATGTTTATCCACATAGATAATTTATAATACAGTAACTTTAATATTAAAAGGTAAAGAATGGTGTTACCCATAAAATAGTTAAAATAAGTGATATGATAAACCTAATGAGAAATAAATAAATAACTTTTAAAAGGCATAATAAGTTTAATTAACGATAAAAGAAATATAAATGTGTATAATTCAGCTATTGTACTGTAAAGAAAAATTAGGATATCCCATGTAAATAGATGTACATGGATTTGTTTGTTTTATTTATTTTTATTGATGTTAATAAAATTTTAAAATTTGTTTATTAAAACTTGTGTCTGAGTTTTGTTTTCTCTACATCATTGCATGAATTCACAGGGTATGTTCACAACCATTAAACTAAGTATATGATTGTTTGCACAAAAGATAAATAGAGAAGTATATTTAATCTTAATATTTATTGATGTTCTTGTAATTAAATAATTATAAAATTGCAGTGCGTTACTGGTCATCAATCCATTATCATATAATTTTGCTAAATTATATGCTATTAATTGCCACTTGCTTTATTTATCAGATTATCTAAACACTGCCACTTATTAATTTATTTTATTACTTAAAGATAAAAAAAGGAGATATTAGATTATTAACTAATTTATTACGGTTATAAATTTGCGATGAAAGAAAAGCTGTACTAGTTGGATTAAGCAATGAAGATTGTGATTATTATTGTTTTATTATTAATCTAATTTCAGAGTAGTAGATTATGACATAAAATCCCTTATCATATTTTGCTACCATATGTTATTAACATGCGAATAAATTTAAGAACCTGAGATTATTTCATTTGAGCTAGATGATTACTATTATTGTTATTAGAGATAAAAGATTAATACTTTAATTGTTAAATGAGTCTTAGTGATTAGAAGTTGCGGAAGTCATAAGAATACTAGGTAGTTATTATATGTAATAGTAGTATAAGGAGGGAGTGTTCTTATGCCATTGAGGTGGTATCCTGTGGGATATTGTCTCAATGTAATCTACCTTGTCACCCGTATTTCCACTTCTAGTCTCATGAATTCCTGAATATTTATTTGAGTTAGTTTAAAACAGAACCTATGTTAATTTTAAGAAACTTGAGCTAGTAAAGCATTTAATTGAATATTTCATTAATTATTAGAGCTAGAACCCGGTTAGGTGATTTTCACTATATTATATTTATTTTGGGGGAAGTGGAGATGCGGGAACGGGGCAGTTAGATTGGCCTGAGGTGTTAGAAAAGGGCAGATCGTGTCCTCAATGTGATTGGCCTGAGGTGTAGTGGGGCTACATACGACAACGAAAGGGTAGAATATATATATATATATTTGCGTATAAATGTATTTTTCAAATTTAAAATAACATTTTGAAAAACAATATTTTAAAATAAATAAATATGCCTAATCAAGCCTTTCCCCATTTCCTTCTTTTAAAAAAAAGTTCAATATTGATTTACATATATCCTCATACATTATATTTAACCTCTTGATGGCAATTTACATAATTATATGTATCATGGGTAATGGGTATATGGTACTTAATTTTTATAACAGGATTTGAACTTGGCTGCTGTTACAATAGATTTGTTGTTAGATGAGTCTATTCTTAGAAATTATAAAGAATTGGCTACTTTAAAACCACAAATATATAGATTGAAAATAATTAGAGACGTTTAACCAACTCTGATAATTTAAATAAAGAGAATAAATTTATAACTAGAGTGAAATATAATTATAAGCTGATTAATAATATTTTAGTAAAAAGAGTGAGTAAAAATGATGATAAATTGTGGAGGGTGGTAATTCTCCCTACTATGATACAACAATCGATTCACTATGTCCACTGTCAATATGGCCACTATGGAAAAAAAGAAAGTTGAGCATGCTTAAAAACAGTATGTTGTTTGGGACAGAATAACTGAGACTATATATGACAGTATAAAATCATGTGAAGCATATTTAAAAACTGAATTTAGTAATCATTCATTTGCAGGAGCTTTACAGTCAAATCTATCTAATAAACCATATGAGCTATTAGCTATCACATTTTACAGCACACTTCCACCTTTCAATTGCCTAATATTTGTACTAGTTATGTATGACATCTTTACTAAGTATGTGTCTGCATACCCAGTACCTAATGCTGATGCTAGAAATGTAGTTCAGTGCATGGATGATTTTCAAATTTCCTTTGGTAATAATCCGGAGTCAATCCTGTCTGACCACACAATGTAAAACACTTTATGAGTTCCATAAGAATTCTGCAATCTTACCCATGTGAGCAGATGATGAGGGAGTTGAGTAGGTGGTTCAGGGTCTATCTAGATGAAAATCACTGGTAGTGGGTTAATAAATTACCTGAAATTAAATAGTATATCAATGTCATGGTTAATGAATCCACAAAATAGACCCCAATCCAGTTCCACTTTGGAAAACCAGAACCACTGCTTATTAAGACTTTCTTACCTATCATTTTGAAAGATATAATCCCAGGGGATGGCCAGCAAACAGCTAATGTTAACTAAAATAAAAAAAAAAATTAGTCACTTTGTCTAACACCAGGCCACATTGATTCAAAGTACATGATTATGTACTTGTAAGGACATCTCACAATAGCAATCCTCAGCACATTTTCAAAAGTTTCTGAACCTTTATGAAGGCCCCTTTCAAATAATTAAAAAGATAGGAGAAAATGTCTTCCTGCTCTCAACCTGGAGAGAACTTAATAAACTTACAATGCATAAAGTTTAAGAACTCTCCCACCTATAAAGTAAGCAAACTAAATGTGATTGTTAAGTATTAGTCCACTTTATATAATATCGAATTAATTATCCATATATAACTAATGAAGATGTAATTTGAATTCAGAAAATGTTTACTAATAGAGGTTGATATTTATCCCTTGGTTTTGCCCAATGCTCCATTAAATTTAGACTTAGCAATGTAAGATGGTGTTTAATGAAAATTTTTCTCATGATTTGTATTTTTCAACAGACAAGCTTTCTAGCCAATGCTGAGTTTGAATCCAAGTCATATTCTTAGGGATTGCATAGTTTTACTTAGTTGGCATTCTAAACATTTAATCATAAAGATTTGTAGGCAAAAATTATTTTATTTAGTAATCCAATAACCAAATATATAATTGAGAAGTTTTTAGATTAGCAATATTTATATAATCATTTTAATGGTTTGGAGATTGGAGAGAAGAGAGGGGGTTGTGCAATTTACAAAATTATGTTCAGAGAATAAAAATAGATAATCGTAGTTTTACAATAATAATTTAAAATGCAACAATTACTAAAATCAAATTATCAAAAAAAAAAAAAAGATCAAGAATTAAACAGAGTATAGAGCAACCAGTCTAATTAGAATTGTATTTGTAAGGGGTGCATGTATATCTATGATTTATTTGTAAATTTTAACTATAAAGTTAACTATTGGATAATAAATATCCCATGATATTTCATTGGAGAACTCTTCTTAAAGAATAATTATTTATTTTTTACAATGATTCATTCGTAGCTGTTAATTTTTGGTCAAGATTCTGGGTTTGATGTTGCTTTGCAATGCATTTTTTATTATTAAAGAAAAAAAGGGTGGAGAAGACCTTTCTCTCATTTATTTTTGGGAAGAGTTTTCTTTTATTTGTTATTTGGTGAGATTTCCATGATCAGAAAATTTCTAAAGAAAATCATTTGATATCCCTGACATGGGATTGTATAAGCTTAAATACAATGCATTGTCAAAACCATTGCAATGCAGACATAAATGGTTTGGCAGATCAATCATTCAGGATGGGATAAAAAAAAACAATAGTAATTAATCAAGTAAAACACAGACATAAATGGTGTGGAAGGTTAATCATTCAGAGGGGGGGATGAAGAAACCCAGGCAATATAAAACCTTGATTTGTCTTTAAAAAAAGGGAACAAAAACACTCTCTTTCTTGCTAGTAATCATCTGTTATCCAGAGAAGCCTCATTGTCAGGTTAAATGAACATTTTTTTTTTTTAAAAAGGAGAGAAATAAAATCGTTTGTTGTTAAATTTTTTTCTTGTTCTGTATCCAGAATGATAAAACTTAGTCAAATTTTATAATATTAGTGCAAAATGACAAAAAAAAGTAAGTTTACATTAGCCACACACCCTGACTTCTGCAAAAATTGATACTATTAGGTAATGTTGCCTATTAAACCAATAAATAGATAAGTAAATGAGTGACTGATATCCCGGCCAACTATAGGAGGCAAACACGTCACTTGTAGTGTCTACTTTCTACTATTAAATAACAATGCTTATCCAAAATTACATAAAAAATATTTATTTAAATATCTAATTGATTAATAAAATATTTAAAATTTGAAATAATGATAATTTTTTACCCATGACATCATTGGAGTTGGAACAAACAAATGGTGCTTTTTATCTTCTCCCCCTCCCACAGACATTCTTTGTGAGTAATTAAGTCCAATTAGATCTTGAAAGAAACTAGACATGTAATATCCAAATAACTGAACTGGGTGCAGTCAGAAATATAATACATAATCTTCTAAAATATCAAGTCATCTGCATTTTCATATTATACGATCTTCTTTCTTAGAAAATAAACAAATTTGAAAAAATTCTTAATGCAAAAACATTATTATTAATGTCTGCAGAAGCATGACTTTATTTTATTTCTGTAAGCATTGGGATATTTTGTATATTTTTATCTCAAAGAAAATAATGAGTGTTGTGAAAACAGTACAATAACATATAAAAAAACAATCAGAAACTAAATTTGAATTCAATCAATAATAAATAAGTTATTTACAATAAAAAAAGTTAAAAAATAAAATGTACACATAAATTTAGACTTATTGCCAAGATAGTACTGGCAAAATGTTCTTTTGACTATAAGAATTCAAGTAAAACCCTTTTGGCCTTACAAACAAACTAACCAAGATCTTGAAAAAACAAATTATTTTATATAACTGAACTTATAAGTAAATGTTACTCAAAATTGAGAGTTAACAATAGCTAACTCTTATACACTTGATTTTTCCTAAATGTTACCTCTAAACTGTTTTGGGGATTATAAATTTAAATGTTAACTTGGATTAACATTAACTTAGTAACATTTTTATACATTTACTGATTTTTCAAAATGATAATCATTGGCAACTTATATTAATGGGATGACTTACTAATAATTTACATTATCAGCTAAATAAACTTAAAGTAATTGCTGGCACAATAAAATTATTGTCCGATTAAAAATAAATAATATCCTATTTTTAGTATTCTAAACTACTGAATAAACTGAATGAAAGAAAAGCATGGATCATTCATTAGAAGACATGCACTGATACTGATAATAAATTACTGTCCATATATTATTAATAATACCAAAATAGTTAAACATACAGTGATGAAATATTCTAGATGAATACAACAATTATATAGAATATGGGATTACACTTAATGGTCATAGGCTTACAATTAAATAATTAAATCTATTACAAATTGTTGGTTTGATTGTCTGTGGTTATAACATCATATCAAAACAATACACACATTTTTACACATCTGAGCACAAAAATAACTAAATCCAACTGGAAAAAGTTAAATCCTTCAAAACTATCTTATAATTGTCATCATGCATCTAAATCACAATAAAACATCATATATTATGGTGGAAAAATAGATTTAATCACATCATGAGTGATAGGCAGAATTATAGGTTCTGCAGGGCAAAACATTATCAATCAATGAATAAATTAGTACATAATATGGCTTTCAAATACCTATATTTGAGCCAAAAAGGATGCCTGGACATTGTCACAGTACATCAGAAAAATGTGGAAAGACACACAAAAAATATCCTGTATAAGTATGTAGGCACCTTTAAACATGTGATAACAATCACTAGAGATAAGCACTATCAACATTTGGGAAATCATATAATAATAATGGGGGAACTTGACCTGCATTAAGAACAAAAATACATAAAGATGTAGGGCCTTACATTTTGAGATCATGCAATACTAAGAGCTAAACCATGACAAGATACAAACTTAACACTATAACTGACTAATGTCGTATTCAGATTATAATTATAATAAACCATAAACACTGTCTGAAACCAACAAACATGTAATTAAGTCAAAATGACTATGTAATATCAATCAAGAAAATTAATAGCATATAAAATTTTGCCACAGAGTAACTGTACAGACATGTGTGATATATCAATTATCAAATAAAATAAAATAAGTGGACCTCACTGATAAAATTAATCAAAATGTGAGAATACTAATTCTCAAGTTCATGAAAATATTAGCAGCTGTGACTAGTGTTGAATTTATGCAAAATATCAAAACTTCTAATAAATACTTCAGTGGTTTTACTCATAAATGAATGAAATACCATACATTTTAAGAGTAATTATTGTGAGAGATGAGTAACTTTGCTAACTTGAAATATAGTATAGTTTAATTTATTCAGCAAATAACAAAATATATAATAAAAATATATAAGTGATAATGCATAGAATATATACACTTTCCCATAAACCCTTTAAAATACATAAATAAGTTACCTGAAGCAATGATATTACTAACTTAGTATTATTGAAAATCATAGCAAAATACAAAAGTAAATATTGAATAGAATATTTCTCCTTTTTTTAAAACAAATACTAAAACCTTAGTTCACTAGCAAACTTCTTCCACACTAGGCTATCTGTTAAGGGAGTGAAGTGTTTATATGATGGGTAAGAGGTTCTGTGAATCTTCAAGTCAAAACATCATATTATTATTATTATTATTATTATTATTATTATTATTATTATTATTATTATTATTATTATTATTATTATTATTATTATTATTATTATTATTATTATTATTTATTATTATTATTATTATTATTATTATTATTATTATTATTATTATTATTATTATTATTATTATTATTATTATTATTATTATTATTATTATTATTATTATTATTATTATTATTATTATTATTATTATTATTATAAAACATGGCAAAGGTTTTCCAAATGCATCATGTATTTGTTCTTATAACTAACTTAGTTCTAAATTTAAAAGTATTTTTAATATAAGAGAAAACATAAAGCAAAGAGCCAGCAACAATTAAATATGATGACAATGAAAGGCAATAACTTATTCAGCTGATTGAATTTGGGGATCTCATAGGTTTGTTTGTCTTAATAATAATAATGTAGTTTTATTTTTTTTCTTCAAAACAGATATTTTAAACATTTTAAAGTTATCTATCATATAATAATGATAACATATACAGGTTTTAACTTTAATTATTTCCTTAACATATTTCATAAAGTATTAGTTAGCAAGAAATAATCCAGAATGTCAAAATGTCTTTAGACTAATTGATGGTAACATTATGGCAAATATTGACAAATATGGCATTCATATATTTTAATATATAGCTATACACTGCTACTCCTTTGAAGCATTTAAATTGCTATTGAAAAAATAAGATGTTTAATTTTTTCTGACATACATTTTTACTTTAATTAATGTAGTGTTAATTTCAAGTTTTTCCACAATATAAAACTTAATAACTTCAGCATGGAAATTATAGAAAGAATAGTATAATTCATCCAGATATATTTCTTTGGCAAATACAGATAATTATTTTTAAATATAATTAATATAAACAAGCATTTTTAAAGTTATTATTTAGAATAGTTTTAGTAATAATTAATAAATTTTCCTATTATACAGAAGAAATTAATATAACACATTTTAAAATTTCAATTATAGTTTATTAGTCTATGTGTTTCAATTTGCTTTTAATTTCCTCATTTTGCAAGTTAAATATTTAAACAAATATGAACTGAGGAAAATGTTCTGCATAATCTCTACCAAATATGCAATTGAACACAACATCTGCTTCCAATTCAGATACATTTTATAGCTATATTTACTAAATTGACTTAAACTACACATAAAATACTTCTGTAGCATTGTGTGGTAATTAAGAAATCTTAACTGAGATTCAATAAACAAGAAATGGACTATCTGTCAGATTTTAGCCATGCATAATAAACTTAATGATGATTACATTCAAAACTTAACACTTTTTAAAACAAATAATAAAAGTTATAAAAACATAACAATTTAAAATTTTAACTTGCCTGAGAGAAAGAAAAAATGTGGGTGAAAATTTTCAAGCCAGAATAAATTAAAACAACCAACACATCTCTTTTATAATGTTTTTATTTTTTTTCAACTGTCAATTTCTTATCAATGCTTAATAAACAAAAAAAAAAATATTTTTATTTAATTTTTTAAACTCAACTACAAGACAAATCCATTAAAAATCATGCCATTTTAATCTATATATTTTCAAAATTGCATCTGATTTAATGAACTTAGTTTGAAAATAAAATTAACAAAGTTTCCTATTAAAAATATTATAATAAAAAATAATTATATTATTTATGCATTTAATAATTGATTTTATTTAGGATATTTATTTATTAGTGTTTATAATAATAACATTTATTCCACTAAATTGCTTTAACATA